>SZWC01001325.1:92739-109235 GCA_023375785.1 Penium margaritaceum
CCGGAGGAGATGGAGGGGGAGGGGGTAAAGGCGCCGCGCGCCAAAGTGCACCACGCGCCAACAGACACCCAGCGCCAATAACGGCACCGGCAACGTCCGCCGCGCACCAACGGCGGCCGTTCGAGCCCCAAAAACGTGTGGGGGGGGGGGGAAGCGCCGATGCGTGCCACGGTAGGTAGACAGCACCAACACGCGCCACAAGGGAGGGGGCAGCGCCAACATGCGCCACGGGGGAAACGCGCACCGGAAACACCTGGAAGTCCGCGCGCTGGTCAAGGAGGGTCAACAAGGTAGGGGGGTTGCATCACGGAGCAGCGGAAGCAGAATCAGGATCAAATAGTCAGGCTCGATGCCATGTTGAGAACAACAGGGTAAGGGGGATCGAGGCAAGAGATGAAATGCTGAATCGTTAAGATGAAGAAGTGAAGTGAGAAGGCCGGACGACAATTGCTAAAGAGTTGTCCGTCCGGCCAAGACAGCCTGGTACCTTGCCTGATGTAATCCGCACCCAAGAAATCTCCCAACCGTCTCATTGGTCACTGGATTGCGCAGCAATCCAGCCAACCACACTTGGATAATGTCCACAAGTGACCCAGGTCACACTCATAATCAACCTAGGCTTTCTAGGAGTTTATCTACTTTAACACCTAATATAATCTTAATTGATTGTGTTTCAAAAAAGCATTGAAGGGACACATTTTTGTCAACATTTTATTAAGTATGAGATGTTTCTGGATATGGGTATAACAAAGTAAGAATTAGAATATTATATGAATAATAAAATTGAAATCGTTTTGTAAAACTCGTGGATGATTGAATCCTTTAAAAAGCGTTTTGATGAACAGAATGTATTATGTTTATGGTAAGAGAATTAAATTTGTAAACATTTCTATATATTAATAAAGTAATATCCATGTATAAATCTATAAGTTATAATAACTATTTACGGAAATTCAGAAATGTTTACAATGTTTTCTGATAAATATTACAATATTATGTTGTTGATTACACAATCCCCTATGAAATTCTTTAACATATAAATTAGTATAGACAACATTCATTTAGGAATACAAAAATAACACTTATGTTTAGTATAGGTTATATTCAAAACGTTTCCACTTAAATGAGAAACAATATTCATTTTGAGCTTTTAGAACTAATTACATCTTACATTGTACCATGAACTAAAAAACCATTACATGCTTTATTCTATAAAAATTCATTGTTTAAAATTAGTAATAATTTTTTCTTCCTTCAGTAGTTATAATTATTTTCATAGGGGATTTTATTTAATCATAAGAATGAAATTTCTCATAAATGAAAAACGTGAACTGTTAGCACCCCCGGTTGATTTATTTCCCTGATAGCTACCCCCATCAAGGACTTTGCTGCATGGCATCGCTCATGACTTTTGCTTTTTGACAGGTTCGCCACTTGGGTCCAT
This sequence comes from Penium margaritaceum, assembly GCA_023375785.1. Classification (NCBI taxonomy): domain Eukaryota; kingdom Viridiplantae; phylum Streptophyta; class Zygnematophyceae; order Desmidiales; family Peniaceae; genus Penium; species Penium margaritaceum. The sequence continues at coordinate 94,184 of SZWC01001325.1, forward strand.
GCTTCAGCAGCGATTTCTACTCAGCAACAGCTCACCTAAACGTGGAGACGACATGGATGATGAGACCTTGGAGGCAGAAAATGACAAATCTGCAAAATAAGCTTTGAGAACGTGAATGGTGCGATCTTATCCATCTCCACGTTGTGGCTACTAACAACACATCATAAGAGATTCAAAGGGAAACTATCAATAGTTCTCTAAGGGAAGAAAGGTTGCACAACCCGACAAAGACAACCTGGCTGATGAATCGTACATCATGTGCCGCAAATACTTATCAAGATTCTCACTCCTAAAACGTGATACGAGAAAAGCATCTGAACAGGGACAACAGAAAATACTTCTTTAATTCCACGCACAACCTGAACAGAGGAACGTAACTCAAAAGGAAGCCAGAACGTGACGTAAAGTTTAAAAAACCTCCACATTGATAACATTTTCAAACATAATCCAGCACAAACTAAATTTTAGCATTTGAAACGAATTTATTGTAGCATTTGTGAGACAAGCAGTAAGGGCTAGGACCCTTGCTGCTAGGATCTTTGGATCCTAGCTAGTGATCAACAATGTACCTTGTACAATAGCAGGACAAGGGTTGGGAACTTTGGACTGAAATCTTGGTTGATACAAAGTATAACGCCTTGCTAGGACTTGTAGGCCGTCGTGGCAAGGGTCTTGGCATAATCTTCAGGCTGATCTGCTAGGATCTTTCATGTACTGTACTTGTACAAAGTACAAGTGCGGTACATGAAAAATCCTAGGCAAGCTAGGCTAGCATAGCTCCTGGCCCACAGAGGGACAACCGCCTTGCTAGGCCTTGTAGGCCGTCGTGGCAAGGGTCTTGGCACGGTCTTCAGGTTGACTGGCATCCAGGGTAGTCTCCACCCAGGCCGGCAGGCCTTGCCAGGCTTATAGGGGCCTTGGAGGGATCTCTAGCAGAGTCTTGGTCTTGGGCTCTAGAGTCAGTGGCTTGAGCAAAGCAGAGTGCTTGCAAAATGCTGAGATAGATGTGAAGTGAGAGGAGTTTCGCCTGTTATACCTGTGGACCTGGCAAGTTGACCACCTGAAGGAGAAGCTTCCTTCAGGTGGTTCAGGTCTGCTGCCTCTTGGGGAAGCTTCCTTCCAGAAGAAGCTTCCTGTAGTTATGAGTTGTTACTAGCATCCCTGCTGCTCTCAAGAAAAGCTTCCTCCTTGAGGAAGCTTCGTCAGGTCTTTACGTGAAGCTTCTCAAAGAGGTTGCTTGCTGTTGAGGCTTTCCTCTGACGGCCGTTGATCTTGCCATGCTGCAGCATCAGATCTGTCGATCAGGAGTCTCTTGAAGCTCGTACCAGATTGGCCCATGCAGGTTGAAAGGCCCAGGCTTCATGCATGTGGCTGATTATGCAGTGTAGGCCTCATGCTCAGGGTGTGGGTGGATTCCCGTCCACTCAGCGAGAGGCCTCCCTGAAGGGGGTAGCTGTGCAGTGCTGCGCAGTAGGTAGCACCCCTCCTTCCTAGAGCTAACTAGAGGCATGCGCAACCCTCTTGCACATGCTCGCACATTATATTACACACCAGGCCCTTTAGGCTGCTTTAGGGCTGGCTGCCAAAATTAATCTGGCCTGTACCGGAGAGAATTTCCCGTAGATGTGGACCCAAAAATTCACCGTAAAATCCGTAACTTTTCGTATAGTGCTTCAAATGTAGTACCGTCTTTACCATATCAGAGCTTGACACCAGTACAGTAATCCCACCTCTCAACACGCCCTCTCGATTGGTGCACTGGTGGTTTCAACTAAGCCTGTCCCGCACGCTCCTTATTCCTCAAGTGACTCCCAGAAATCTTCGTCAAGGAAATGGAGCTGATTTTCCTCCTCGCTGAGTGGAAAATCTAGAAAAAAGTCAATATCAGCTTTTGCACCCGAGGAAAATATTATTTCCTCTTGACTTGGTACCAGGGTCACTTTGTGACCTATTTCGGGTCCACCGGCCCTCCTATCGGTCAACTTGTTGTAACCGAAAATCATTGGGTCAAGTTCGTGCCACTCAAGGAAATTTTTGGTTGCCTCATGCGAAAGCAACTCGTCTCGTGCTTCATGAAGATGAGGCTTCGCATGTTCATTTGATCCCCACGGCTCCTTCCTGTCAGAACCAGAATCCGACAACAATACCTCCTTGGACTGAACTTCAGAAAATGCACCAAGACATCTGGTGCAAGTCCCCAAGTTCTGCTCCGCACCCAACGGCCATAAGCGAAACGGTACAACATCAAGCGAAGAACCAAGACCGTTGGAACAACACGTGAACACATTCGCTACGCGTCCGGCTAGCGTTAAGAAGCCGTTCTCACTACTGGTTTGTCCTGTTCTGAATTGTATATACAGAGGATGTTCATTACCCCTCAAATAACCAGAACAGTTCTTCCCATCCTATTCCCCTTTGGTTCCGCGGCTTCGCCGCCGTGTCTTTGCTCTGCTCGCACCCTGCATTCCTTGCCTTCGCCAACCTCTCTCAGTTCTTCGCTCCGTCACTTCCGCTCCTTCGCTCCGCTCTCTTATTCTGCCAACCATCACTCATCTTGCTAGTACTCTCTCACATAAGCTTTTCTACCTTGACTACCTTGCATCTCAGCCTCTATCAACCTCTGCGACTAACTCCTCGGGACTGCTCTCGCTTACGTCACTCTGCTGACGTACACTTGCATGTCCGGACGCTTCTGGCTACTTTTGCTGTTGCTATCCTCATGCCTGCATTCTTCTGACATGGTATCAGAGCTTCAAGCAACATCACCTGGAGCCCCGTGACCGCGTCATCGCTCTGTTGCCATCCTTCCTCCATCACTTCCATTCGCGTTCTTCTATTGCCACTACCGTCGCCTCGCGCTTCTCCGCTTCATCAACAGCTGACATCAGCAGCACTGCCTGACGAGTTCCCCGTGCTGAAGAAACGCCTCGTCATCCTAAGGAAGCCCTGCGCCCATTTCTGCGCCCGTGGCCAACAATCGGTGACTTTTCGCCCACATCAGCCGCAAACAACTCTCGAGCCGCCGCCTGCCGTCAACTACCAAGAAGCTTCCTTCCATTTGCCATCCACTGCCCCTCATTACCTCTGCCTCCACAAGCACCTCCTCCTCTTGCCTCTTTCCTCATCGGCCTCATCTGCTACTTCCTCCTCGTCATCTTCAGCCCACCTGCATCTATCATCTCAAGCCGCCTTCTCGCATCACCTTCTCACCTTGTTAGCAGCTGCAACCCAAACTGCTGTTGTCAGGATATCGGACACCTCCAGTCTTCCTACTCCCATTTTCGAGCCAACTGGGGAACAAGCCGTCACTCTCCTAACTTCAGCAGAACAGTGGCTCTGCTTGCTACCTGACTGTCTCCATCGCAACCAGCTTTCTCGAACTGTCAGGATATCGGACACCACCAGTCTTCCTGCCCGCCGAGGGCCAACTGGGGAACAAGCCGTCACTCTTCTGAAGGCAGAGGAAGTGGTTGTGTCGCTCTACCTCTCTGCCGCATCGCCTCTCATCTCTCCTGCCCCTGTTTGCCTCGCTCTCTACCTTCCTCCTTTTGCATCTTCATCCATCCTCATCCTTCGCGTCATTCCCATCTACTGCCTTTGGTCCTCCTTGCCATCCTCGCTCCTTAGCTCCATCAGCCGCCTGTTCCTGCCTCATCTCCGTCTGCTCCACGTCCCTCCGCAATCAGCATCTCCCGCGCCGCCTTCGCATCAATTATGTTCATCAGCATCGTCTTGCAGCGCAAGTGGTTCCACCCCTGTGCCCACTTATTCAATTGTTTCCTTATTCCTCCGCTTCTGCATCGCTTTCAGCTTGGCACAAGGATCCGCCCAGTCGCATCGCCCGTTCCGCGACGACCTGCGCCCACGTCGAAACTTCCTTCAGCGCACGCGGCTCGCCCCTGCGCCCACTCCATCATCGTCATCAGCCTCCGTTTTTTCTTCATCAGCAAATCATCATCAGCATCTGTAGCCAGCGCAAGGATTTCCACGAGCTAGCTGCCCTCCTCACAGCAGCCTGCACCCACGCCGGCAGCAGATTTCTCGCGGCGCGTTGGCACCTGCCTTCCCCTTGCTGCATCCTACTCCCCTATTTCAATAGCCCACGTGGTTTCGCCCCTGCGTCCACTCTATCGTCAATCTCTTTCCGCCATCCGCATCACCCTATGCTCGGCACAAGGACCCGCCCGGTCACATCGCCCATTCTGCGCCGACGTGCGCCCAAGCCGAAAACATCCGCAGTGCACGTGGTTTCGCCCCTGCGCCCACTCAGGAATTAGCTGTCTCCTCATTCCTCCTCCTCTGCATCGCTTCCCGCTTGGCACAAGGATTCACCCGGTTGCATCGCTCGAGTCGCGAGGACCTGCACACACGCTGAAATCTCGCAGCGCACGTGGTTCCATCCCTGCGCCCAGTCAATCATCGATCGCTCCTCTGCTCTCGCCTCGTCCTCTCCTCAGCTCAGAGAGTCTGCCCTATCACATCGTCAGCCCTGCAACAACCTCCACCCACTACCAGCAACTGACCTCCGGTGACACACCTACCCTGTCTCGTCCTGTCTTGATCAACTTCTCCCAGGAAGATCGGGAACCCGTGGGCATACTATCCCTTCTTAGCTGAAGATGGTCAGAACATCCTTCTGTGGACACGAAGCATATGGTCCACAGGGAAACTTGTCTCAATTCAAGGATACGGCTTCTGCGACCTCAAGGAAGCTTTGAGCACCTCCGGACTGCTCACACATCTCCCTCAGCACTCAACGCAGCAACCACCTCAGCCTGGGATCAGCTGAAAACCATCATGCACCCCTTCCTACCACACTCTCGTAGAAGAAGCAAGCAGTGCACCTGATCTCTGGTACAGGTTGCAACAAACAGCGTGAGAAAGACAGCACATCTCCTCCACTACTCTCCTCGTCACGGCACTCCCTCCAATCCATCTGGACAGGCTGTATTACCGATCCCCAGGTCATGATCCAACACAACCCACAAGAGAGTCCACCAATCTGGGAACCTGGCAACGAGCGGCCTACTCACAATTGAAGCCCTATCTACTGCATGGATTCGCCATCACCAACGGACTTCTGGACGAACAGAAATACCTTGGGAATGCAGCACCGGTGAATTCACAAGAAACCATGAGGCTTTCAACAGGGATATGCGGGAAGGTTTGAAAGAGCTCATTGAACCTGACCTGCACCCTCTGCTGGAGAGGGAACCGGACAACATAACCGGAATGTGGAGGCAGCTGATCAACCACTGTGGAGGCTACATACCACCTCGCCAAAACTACATCTACCAACAGCGAGCAACAATGATAGCTCCACCCATAAGGCGCTTCGCCATCAGATCAGCTCCAATGGCACAACGCATCACTGTGTCGGATTCACGGGGGGTGTCAGAACCAGAATCCGACAACAATACCTCCTCGGAATGAACTTCGGAAAATGCACCAAGACATCCGGTGCAAGTCCCCAAGTTTTGCTCCGCACCCAACGGCCATAAGCAAAACGGTACAACATCAAGCGAAGAACGAAGACCGTTGGAACAACACGCGAACACATTTGCTACACGTCCGGCTAGCGTTAAGAAGCCGTTCTCACTACTGGTTTGTCCTGTTCTGAATTAAATATACAGAGGATGTTCATTCCCCCTCAAATAACCAGAACAGTTCTTCCCATCCTGTTCCCCTTTGGTTCCGTGGCTTCGCCGCCGTGTCTTCGCTCTGCTCGCACCCCGCATTCCTTGCCTTCGCCAGCCTCTCTCAGTTCTTTGCTCCGTCACTTCCGCTCCTTCGCTCAGCTCTTGTACTCTGCCAAACATCACTCATCTCGCTAGCACTCTCTCACATAAGCTTGTCTACCTCGACTACCTTGCGTCTCAGTCTCTATCAACCTCTGCGACTAACTCCTCGGGACTGCTCTCGCTTACGTCACTCTGCTGATGTACACTTGCATGTCCTGACGCTTCTACCTGCTTTTGCTGCTGCTATCCTCATGCCTGCATTCTTCTGACACTTCCTACATCCTTCCTGCACCTCTGGGGGTGTAGAATCTTCCAGAAAAAGTGTTCCTGGAACCTCTGTTGACATTCCACTTGCTGGAGCAATACAAAAGTTGTCTGGCTCACTTTACAAGGCTTCCATTCCATTTTCAGTTAAGAGTAGCTTGTTTTTCGCAATAACAACCGCTCCACTGTCGCTCTCCCGTTGGAAAACCCATTTTAGTCCTTGCTTATTGCTGCTTGTCGAATTGAAAGTGTCGTTAATGCTCAATTTGTCTGCTGTGGTTGGTTGCACTTTATTGCACAAAATCAAGGACGCATTACTTGGTTTTGCTGGTGGGGAGGTCCTGTTCCGTCGCTCTCCTACAACGAGGTAGCTATCCTCTTCTCCTGCCCCCTTCCTTTCCCTATTACGTTCTGATGACAACTCCATCTCTCTCTTGTCAAATCAGCCATGCTGATTGCCAATTGAAGAGTGTCTGTTGCAAGATCGCGAAGGTGGGAGGGTCGCAGCCGCAAGATCGAAAAGGCATCTTGCACAGCCTCCTGTCGTTTGCTCACTTCCTCGCTTACTCTTGCTCTCGCTCACTTGTTCGCCCTTGCTGCTGCCGTATTTGCAATGTTGAGCTTCACGCTTGTGAAACAGGGAGAACGCTCCCTTCGCTTCCTCCCCCTTGCTTGCTGACATCAGCAGCAAGGAGCCAGCTGCTCGACGGGCTGCAGCGAGCCCCATGTCCGCTTGCTCATTGCTTCGCTTTACCTTTTTGTTTTTTTCTTTCTTTTTTGCTTGCTCGCCCCCTCCTCCTTCTTTCCACTGTCGTTCCGTCCTTGCAGCTGCATTAGCTGCGCGAGCTGCACCAGTTGCTTCTGCTGCTCGCTTGGTACCCACTTTGCCTGACTGCAGCTGTTCCGACTGCGCAGCCGCGCTAGCTGCGATGCGTGCGCTAGCTGCTCCGGCTGCTCGCAACAGTGCGGCAATTCTTTTTTATCCTTTTTATCCGAGATCGAGATGCCGCTCTCGACCAGTTTTAACTTCGCAGCAGTTTTTTGTAGTTGCGGCTAGTTCAGCTGTTGCTGTGAGTTGACCTGCTACGTTGGCAAAAGAGAGGGGTGAGAGCTGAGGCTGCACGTCCATAGGTTGCTGTTGGAAAAATACTCAAGCCTCACACTGCTAAGGTAATGTCTACTTCAAGCCCGGGTTCAATATCCAAATACCCCTATAACCCGAAAGGGTGAAAATACGTATTTGCCCACCACAGTGGGTTCGGTGCCCGATCGGAACACGACCGACCACATCTGCACGTCTGGCAAACGGGCCACGTGCAAATGCCAACGAGTGTCCCACGACGCTCGCCAACGGTTGCTTCGCGAACCACCATCGCACCAACCTGCGGCTTGGTCCCCACTACAAGCCAAACTGCAAAGACCGACGCCGACCACGCTGCACGTAGCCGAACGACTGTGAGCGTCAAGGATCTTGGACGACACGGCATCGTGCCTGAAAGCCTATGAACTCCGCTCTCAGCACCACCAGCAGCGGCATGGCGCTTGTGGCTACTCCTCTCCTTTCGTCCTCCATAATTAGACTTTCTCTAGGACCTAGGTAGCTAGGACTTAGTACTTATCTGAGTCCTTGTGCCTATGTTGTTTGCCTCATTCTGTTCATCCTTTCAATCAAGTCATTCATGCCTGCTTTTTGCTGCCCACCTCCATGCTGTGGCATTGCGCTCACTTCAGTTCCATTCGTTTCCGCTGCTTGCCTCCGTGCTGAGACACGTCTCCTTGGATCATCTGCCATTGCTCAGTCCGCCTCGCATCAGTAACATTCTCATCAGTTGCTTCTCTTTCCACCCACCACCTGGCACTGTGGCAGTCCACCCGCGCCTCGTGACGGCAACTCGACTCAACTCAAGGACTGGGTCGTGCCTTTGGCACCGCCCCCATCTATGCATCTCGCTTCGTCGCTCATGCTCCTCAACGCCACATCCATCTCAGCAGCCGTGTTGTACCGTGCCGGTGACGTCAGCACTTCATCAGCAGCCTGCAGCTTCTCCGACACTTTCGTTCACTTCACAGACATGTCCTGAGTCCTCTTTCGACTATCTCTCATGCTCACAATTTCCTGACAGTTGCTTCTCAGGTTGCAGCCATCTGCTTTCCTTCTTTTCTTACAATGCCTTTGGAGCTGTTGTGACAAGCTGGAGCCCACTGAAAAATTCTTGTTGGCTTGACTTGGCCATTTTTAGCGATGGTTTTGCAAAACGCCCCCCACCATCTCGCGGGCCTCGATAACCGCGGCGATTTGAAGATCGCGAATCTGCTGCAAGGGCACCTGCCGGACTATGACTTGTCGCGTGCAAAGCGCCGCTTACTTGCAAAATTTGCCGATGCTTCGGCGTTGTGTTTTCCATCCCCGTTACTGTTTTTGGCATTTCTGTCGTGTGCACCATGAAGTAGGCTAGCGCGATGGCGGAGCTGCGTGTGTTTGACTTTTGCTTCCCCTCCATGACCGGCCGCTTCCGCACGTACTGCAAGAGAGCGTTAGAGGTGAGACCACACTGCCCCACGCACCTGTAGAAAACATCCTTTTGGACACTCTTCGTCATAAAGTCGGCTGCTTGCTTTGTGCCTGACACATGCACGATTTGCATCATGCTGTCTCTGACCTTTGAACGAATCTTGTGCCCACGAATGTCAATGTGCTTTGTTTAGCCTTGGAATTGGTTGAGTTTGCGAGGTCAATCACAGACCTGTTGTCGACAGAAAATTTTGTCGGTTGTGTTTGAGCAAAACCAATGTCCTCCAGGAGGTAGCGAAGATATGTGACCTCCTATGCTGCTGAAGTGGCAGCCACGTATTCAGCTTCTGTGGAGCTGAGGGTCATGAGGTTCTATCTCTTGCTGGTCCAGGACACCCCTCCTCCACCGAGCAAGCACACAAAACCTGTGGTGCTGGTACGATCTTCCTCTGTTCCACTAAAATCAGCGTTGACGTAGCACTCGAGGTCGAGTCTGTCTGTTGACCCTAAGAGTAGACTTGTGTCTCCTGTTGTTTTGAGTTAGCCCAAAGCTCTGTCTAGCTCCTTGCATGCTCCTTCCGTACATGTCTCGTTGCCGCGTGCCAAGTTGCTTACGGCAAACTGCAGATCCGGACGTGTGCAACTTGCTGTGTCCATCAATGGGATGACTCTGCCGCGATAGTAGGTATAGCTCCTCCCCTTTTGTCCCTAACAAGTCAACTGCTATTGTGAAAGAGGTGTTGGCACGTGTCATTCAGTGATGTTGAATCGTTCGCAGACCTTCCAGGCATAGGTCTGCTGGCTCAAACAGAGCATATGCGCTTCGCGGTCCCGTTCGATGTTCATGCTCAGGTAGTACTCGAAGCTGGGCATGAGCAGCACGTTGACTTCCTGCGCTATGTTAGTCGCTGTGGCTTTGATGAACTCTGCAGACGGACCAATGATGAGAAGGTCGTTGATGTAGACTAGTACGTAGCAGTTTGTCTTCGTGTATGGTTATGGCCGATGTAGGAAGAGGCAGTCGTTGTAGGCTGAAGGCTCAAAGTCCAGTGACTCCAGTACTGCTTGTAGCTTCCTGTACCAAACCAGGGGCTGTGCTTCAGTACGTACAAACTCTTCACCAATTTGCACAATCTGCCACTCCTGTCTTCGTAGCTCTTTGGTTGCTTCATGTAGACGGCCGTATCCATCTTGCCATGTAGGAAGGCATTTTTTATGTCGAGCTGCTACACCTCGTAATCCATCACTGCTGCAACTGCCAGCATGATGCGAGTGGTGGTGTAGCGGCTCTTGGGAGCGTAGGTGTCAAAAACGTCTTTCCCCTCTACTTGCGTTAACCCCTTTGCCACGAGGCGAGCCTTGAACTTGTCAATGCTCCCATCGGCTTTTGTCTTGACGCGAAACACCCATCCACTCCCACTGGTCGAGACCCAAATAGACGCAACGTGAGCTCCCACGTCCCTTGATCCATAAGACTCCGGTGTTTGCGTCAAGCGCTACTTTCCATTCTGTAGCATGATCACCTTGTAGTGCTTCTCTCAAAGTCTGGCTCAAGAGGAAGCGTGCTCGTTGAGACGAGAGCTGCAAGATGCGTGGTGGTGAAGTCCTCCAGGACATCATCCGCCTCCCTGTAAATAGAGCAGGCTGTGATAGCCAGATTTTCCTCTTTAATCTGTTGCTCTTATTCTTGTTGGAACTGTTGTCACAGGAGGCGCATGAGGTGCCCCTGATTCTCAGCAGCTCGATCATGTGGTTTCCCCGCCGCATGCGCACCATCCTTCACTCCCACGGCCTTAGTTTTGTCATGAGGTACTATGAGCACCTCATGATCAGTGGTGATGCGTTCATCCCAGCGAGTGTCGAGGGCCACACGCGGGGCCACCAGCTGCTCACCCGCCTTATCCAGATCAAGAAGGGTAAGTGGCACATTGTCAGCTTCTCCCTCCTCTACCGTCTCCACATATGAGTCTTAGAATGTCTGAAGTAGAGAAGAATCACTTGCTTGCTTAGCCTACCAAGCAGAGCGCGTCAGGTTCTTGAAGAATATGGTGTCTGTGCTTGCAATGATCCGATGAGAGTCCATGTCGTAGAATTCCCATCCCTTCATGTTAGGGCTTTGTCATACAAAGACACCCCATGCTACTTTGTCTGCTAGCTTCCGCTGATGTTCCTTTGGGACATGAAGCAGAGCTATGCACCCAAAGGTGCGTAGCATGGAGATGTCAGACTTGTTATCAAGCCATGCCTCGAAGGGTGTCATGCTTGGTAGCGACACGTGTGGCACTCGGTTGCATACCCACACTGCTTGCCAGAGTGCAAATGGCCACCACAAGTGATGGAAACTTGGGGCAGTCCTCAGGGAGGTGATCGGGCTCACCAAGAGCCGCCTAGGCAGGACCAACTGTTTGTGAGAGGGAGTTGCTGGTTGCAAAGACAGAAATTACGGAAGCAAATGTAGGTCTGCAGAGAATGCGAATGTCTGAATTGACTCTTGAGTGAGAAATTACATCATCACAGCTTTCTAACAAGCCCTTATATGCCTCATTTGGCCAAGGGAGCACTGAGATCCACTCTGTCAAAGTTGACCCTCTAGCACACTCCTAGCCTAGCGGGATGAGCGACAGTCACCTTGTCATACATGAGAATTATGTCTCACACAACCTGTACGGCCAATAATCATGGACTGGTCCTTCCTTGAAGTCTCCTGGAAGTCCTCCAATCGTCTCTTATCCTTGAAGGCCGCTCTCAGCCGTCCTGGCCAATAATCCTGCCGCCTTTTGAGCTCAAAGTGCTCAGGTCGTCACTTGAACCCGACCCATGATCTCCAAACTTTGGAAATCCATATCTCACTCAAACGGACTGCGAATTGAGATCCGTAAAGTGCGTTGGAACCTGTGAACGATCCTTTATAGAACTGTAATGTCAGTATCGAGCAACCTATTTTTGTCACTTTCTGGCACTAACAAATCCATCATTCTCCCACTTTGCGAGAATAAAATTCACACAAGTCCGCAGTGTCCCCTGAGCTGCTGAAAGCGGTGCGCTGCCAGCGGCTTGGTTAGGAAGTCTGCCAGCATCATGTTTGAAGGGCAGAACTTGATCTCCACCACCTGCTTTGCCACGAGTTCACGGATGAAGTGGTACCGCAGGTCGATGTGTTTGGTGCGGGCGTGAAATTCTGCGTTCTTGGTCAGAGAGATGGCGCTCATGTTGTCACAGTAGATGGTGGTCGCTGCGGTCTGCTGCTGTCCAAGGCTTGCCAGCAGCTCACGCAGCCACACGGCTTCCTTTGCTGCTTCACTCAGGGCAATGTACTCTGCTTCGGTGGAGGAGAGGGCAACGCACTCTTGCTTCTTGCTCCTCCAGCTTATTGCACCTCCCCCGAGCACAAACACGAACCCACTGGTCGACCTCCTTGTGTCCAGGTCACCTCCCCAATCTGCGTTGCTGTAGCTGATGAGGATGGGGCTGTTGTTGCCGTTGAAGGTGAGACAAAGGCTGCTGCTGCTGTCGAGGTAGCGCAACGCACGCTTAACCGCCTCCCAATGCGGCACGCCCGGATTCGCGCAAAACTTGCTGAGCACTCCCACTGCTTGGCTGATGTCGAGGCGCGTGCCGACTGCTGTGTACATGAGGCTCCCAACTGCTGCTTGGTACGGCACTGCTTCCATGCGGCTGCTCTCTTGCATGCCGTGGGGAGTCTGAGTCATGCTCAGTTTCGCTCCCACTTACAGTAGTGTTGCGACTCTGCGTGCTCCTGCCATGTTGAAGCGCTTGACGATGTCGTTCACGTACGTCTCTGCGACAGCTCCAAATTCTGCTGCTGCCGGTCACACTTGACCTGAAGGCCAAGGTAGTAACTGAGCTCTCCCATGTCTTTCATGTCAAACCTGGCAGCAAGGGACTGCTTCACATCGTTCAAAAGAGACTTGGAGTCAGATGCAATGAGCAGATCATCAACATAGAGCAAGATGATGACCTGGCTTGCCTCTTGAGTGCGCCCATAGACTGCATGATCAGCTTCACTACGCACAAAGCCAACGCCAGCCAGCTGCTCATCCATCTTGTGGTACCATGCTCATGGTGCTTGCTTCAGGCCGTAGAGGACCTTCACAAGCTTGCACACCAAATCCGCCTTTCCCTCCACCACATACCCCTCCGGCTGCTCCATGTACACATCCTCCTCGAGGTCACCATTCAGAAATGCACAAGTCACATCCATTTGGTGCACCTCCCAGTCCATAGTAGCAGCAAGAGCGAGGATCGCTCGGATGGATGGGAACTTTGCGACAGATGCAAATGTCTCATTGTAATCCATACCCTCAGTCTACGCATACCCATGTGCAACCAGCAGTGCTTTGTACCTGAGCACCTTACCATCCGCACCACGCTTGCGCCTGAAGATCCACCGGCATCCGATCACCCGGCTACCGTGTGCAGCCTCCTCGAGAGTCCAGGTTCCGTTCTTCATGAGCGCACCATACTCCTCATCTGCTGCGGCACGCCAATCTGTCGTCTCGGCGCTGCGCATGCCTTCAGCGAATGTGGCTGGGTCATCGGTGACTGTGACGAAGATTAGCTTGAGGTCAGACGACTCTGTTGGTGGTGGAACGGTGCACAGGTTCACCAGCTCCTCCAGTGGCCTCTGTTTGTTTGCGAGGCGCTCGGATCGCCTCAGCGACTCCCCACTGTCCTTTGCACCTTTGTTGAGGCGTGCGGACCGCCGTGGCAGCTGCTGTGCATTGCTTTGCTGCTCCTCCTCATCAGATTCCGCTGCCGGCTCCTTCTCCTTCTCAACTCCCTCCACCTCCTTGTCGTTGCCGCTGTCACCGCCATCTTCTACACCACCCTCTTCTGCTACCAGTACTTCTCCCACTTCTGGTACAAGTGCAGGAGCAAGCGGAAATGCCGACATAGGGCTCCAAGTCCAGCCCTTCACTTCCTCTTGGAAGACCACGTCACGGCTGCGGATGATCTTGCGTGCGGCGAGGTTGTAAAGGCGGTATCCCATTGTGTCGTAGCTGAGGAAGGCAGCCTTCACCGACTTTGCGTCTAGCTTGTTACGACTGCCGGCAGGCACGTGCACGAATGCGCCACACCCAAACACTTTCAGGTGCGTCACTGTTGGTTTGCGTCCCGTCCACGCCTCCTCCGGTGTCATCAGCGGCACGGCGTACGTAGGGCTCCGGTTTCTTAGGTACACGGCGCTATTGACCGCTTCCGCCCAAAAGGTTGGTGGGAGCCCCGCGTCTTGGAGCATGCTGCCAACACGCTCCATGAGCGTGCGGTTCGCGTGTTCAGCCACGTCGTTCTGCTCCGGTGTTCCAGGTGGGGTGACATCGTGCTTGATCCCGCGACGCTTGAGGAAGGTGCGGAAGTCGTTGGAGAGGTACTCTCCTCCACCATCGGTGCGAAGCACCTTCAACCGCCTGCCACTCTCATTCTGTGCAGCAGCAATCCACACCTTGAAAGTATCAAAGAACTCATCCTTTCCAGCCAGGAGCGACACCCACGTCTTCCTCGACTTGTCATCAATGAACGTGACAAAGTACAACTTGCCGGACAAGGATTGTGATGGCATGGGATCGCACAAATCAGAGTGAACGAGTGAGAGAAGCTCAGTCGCACCCTTCGCTTCCCCCGTGAAAGGAGAGCGGGCTTGCTTCCCTTCAATGCAGCTCTCACAAGCCGATGCACCTGGCTGCTTCACCCCCTTGAGCTCCAGGCCACGGACCATCTGCTGCATGGAGATGATGGCGCCAAAGCCGAGGTGACCGAGCCGGCGGTGCCACAGGCCGATGTGTTTTCCCTCTCTCGCCGCCAACACTGAGTCGGCTTCCTTCTCCGATGCCACATAGAGGCGGTAAAGACCGTCCTCCTTGTCCGCTTTTGCAAGCACACGCCCCGCACTTACGGAGATGGTGCAGCCACCATTCTCAAAGCGAACCTGCATGCCTTCGGAGATGAGAGATGAGACAGAGAGGAGGTTAGCTGCCAGCCCCGGAACATGGAGCACCCCCTTCACACGATGTTCCACGTGCTTGCCCTCAACGGAAGCACAAAACACAATCTCACCCTCCCCAACCGCCATTTTCACATGGTTGTCCCCCATGTACACCCGACGAGGCTCAATGACGGTGTAGACAATGAACCACTCCCGGCGACACGTCATGTGCCGCGTGGCTCCGGAGTCAATGATCCAGAACAGGACGGTGTTGTCGGAGACGTGCAGGACCCGGATGGTTGTTACGAATCCACTCTCCCAATCTGCGGCGTTCGCGGAAGCGTCGGACGGTTTTCTCGCTCCCACTCCAGCCGCAAGGTCCGCCTTCTTCTTCCGGCATTCGCGCGCCCAATGGCCCGGCTTCTTGCAGTAGTGGTAGTTCCCCTTCTTCTTTCCTCCTCCGCCGTTGCTCCTGGTTGATGTAGTACCACCCCCATGACCAAAGTTGGTGATGAGAGCGACGTCCAGTCCGCTTCCGCCCTCCTCTCCCTTGCGCCGCTCCTCCTCAAACAGCAAGCTCTCCTCCACATC
>SZWC01001325.1:110778-126752 GCA_023375785.1 Penium margaritaceum
GACTGTTTTCCCGCTCCCACTCCAGCCGCAAGGTCCGCCTTCTTCTTCCGGCATTCGCGCGCCCAATGGCCCGGCTTCTTGCAGTAGTGGTAGTTCCCCTTCTTCTTTCCTCCTCCGCCGTTGCTCCTGGTTGATGTAGTACCACCCCCATGACCAAAGTTGGTGATGAGAGCGACGTCCAGTCCGCTTCCGCCCTCCTCTCCCTTGCGCCGCTCCTCCTCAAACAGCAAGCTCTCCTCCACATCATTGAGGGAGAGCTTATCGCTGCGCTGGTCCAGGGCAACAATGAGAGGAGTGTAGCTGGTAGGAAGGCCAGAGAGGATGGCTAGCATGAGCACACGCTCCTTGACAGGGTCCTCAATCGCAGCAAGCTGGTCAGAGAGAGACTTCACCATGTTGATGTGGTCAATCATGGATCCGGACTCATCCATCTTCATAGTGTGAAAGCGACGACGCAGCTGCATATTCATGAGGATTGAATTGGAAGCATAAGTGGACTCAAGATATTTCCAAACCTCCTTTGGCGTGAGGATGCCACGGACGAGGAGTTTCTGTCGTTCGGCGAGATGGAGGTAGATGGTGGCGAGGGCGCGGTCACGCTTCTTGCGGTAGGTACGGGCCTCGACAGGAGAGAGAGAGCTTTCTTCTGGTTCCTTCTCCTTCTCATCCAGCTGGCTCCATAGACCCTTCTCCATCAGCACCATCTTCATGTTGTTGCTCCAGTTGAAGAAGTTCTTGCCTTCGAACTTGGCGATGTTGACGCCGGCCACCACAGAAGCGGATGTCACCAGGGTAGTGCAACGTTCAGCCCACAAACGGCTCTCTCACACAACAGGGTGCAAGGAATGCCTCAAGGATGAGACAAAGCCTTGTTCTAGCTCTGATACCACTGATGGAAACTTGGGGCAGCCCTCAGGGAGGTGATCAGGCTCACCAAGAGCCGCCTAGACGGGACCAACTGTTTGTGAGAGGGAGTTGCAGGTTGCACAGACAGAAATTACGGAAGCAAATGTAGGTCTGTAGAGAATGCGAATGTCTTAATCGACTCTTGAGTGAGAAATTACATCATCACAGCTTTCTAACAAGCCCTTATATGCCTCATTTGGCCAAGGGAGCATTGAGATCCACTCTGTCAAAGTTGACCCTCTAGCACACTCCTAGCCTAGCGGGATGAGCGACAGTCACCTTGGCACACATGAGAATTATGTCTCACACGACCTGTACGGCCAATAATCGTGGACTGGTCCTTCCTTGAAGTCTCTTGGACGTCCTCCAGCTGTCGTTTCTCCTTGAAGGCCGCTCTCAGCCGTCCTGGCCAATTATCCTGCCGCCTTTTGAGCTCAAAGTGCTCAGGTCGTCACTTGAACCCGACCCATGATCTCCAAACTTTGGAAATCCATATCTCACTCAAACGGACTCCGAATTGAGTTCCGTAAAGTGCGTTGGAACCTGTGAAAGATCCTCTATGCAACTGTAATGCCAGAAGATTTTTATCGAGCAACCTATTTTTGTCACTTTCTGGCACTAACATATCCATCAACAAGTTGTCGAGCTGCGCACCTAGCAACATCGACTTCAGCGTCTCTTGCATGGTGTAGTTTGCTCTCTCTGCTCCACCATTCTGCTGCGGGGTGTATGGCATGGAGGACTTCTGCACAATGCCGAGGTATTCAAGCTGAGTGGAAAAATCGGTGCTTGTGTACTCGTCAGCACCGTCTGAGCGTAGAATTTGTAGTTTTCTGTTGCTTTGCCTTACGGCCATCATGAGCCACTTGAAGAAGCATGCTGGAGCTTTGTCTCTTGTGTGTAGAGGATAGATCTACACCATCCTGGTGGCATCATTGTCGAAGATCAGAAGATACCAATGTCCTTCGTAGACTGTGGCCGTTGGTAAAGGTACACATATGTCAATGTGGACCAGTTTTAGCTTCTGCTGATGTCACACTTCGTTGCCACAGGAAACATCTGTCATGGTAGCTTTGCCCGCACGCAGTCTTCACAAGGCTTTGTTGTATCCTTACTACCGCTTTCCTTCATGTTAAGTCCGTTGACTGGCTCGTGCTTCTGTATTGTCTATACGGTTTGGTTGTTAATGTGGTTGAGTCGTTTGTGCCACAAACTGAGGTGTGCGCAAGAAACCTGGTGGACACTTGCTGCTACGAAGGGTGTATCCATCCCTCTTAAAAGAGCTGGTGCTTCAAAATCCAGCTCAATCATGCCGTACAGAAGAAGGTGAGCTTTTGTGAAGGTCTCACCTTCACGCCTCTTAAGAGTCACATGTTGTCTATTACAGACGATTCGCGTGTCCCTTTTCATCAACTGCCCCAGTGAGAGGAGGTTCACCGTGATATCAGGTATGTACAGCACATCCCCAAACTTCACCTGAGCACCATTGTACCCAGTCACCGTCATCTTTCCTTTGCCCAAAACAGCCACTTGCCGCTTGTTGGTCACCGTGACAAAGCCTTTGGAGCAGGGTTCCAGCTCCTAGAGGCAGGTCTTGTCATGGGTGCTATGCGAACTGCACCCACTATCAAGGTACCACACGTAGGTGGACTGGACCAGCTCATCACTCTGCTTGGTTGAGAGCTTGAAGACTGATCCTGTGTAGTCAAACTGCCTCTCTTTGCCTCCATCTTGCTTCTAGGCCTTTGTGTTCTCGCCATCCTCTGGCTACTTCACCTTACTGCCAGCTGCCTTCTTCTCCCCCTTTCCTTCTGTGTTGTTTGCTCTGTAACGTTGCTGTCACCTTGCTTGCTCCTCATCCCACATCCCTTTTTTACGCTCCCGCTTCATGTGCCCAATATTCTTGTAATAATGGCACTCAACTCGAGGAGGTGATCCTACGTTCTGGCCATACGCACTGTGCCTTTTGGTGTTCGGTGAGGATTGGGCGAACAACTAGGTGGACGTAGACTTCTTGGTGGACCGGCTGTTTTGTGAGGGCTGAGGGGAGGACACGGCAACACTCACATCCTGGTAAGTTGCATTGAACAGAATTATCTCCTTCCCTCTTATCAGCTGCCGGTCGTGTTGCTCTGTCAGAAGCATTGTACAAATGTATGCTTCCGTGAGCTCTGCTTGCGTAAACTTGAGTACTTTCCGGACGTCGTCCCAGTCCATGTCAGTCCGTTGAGGAGAAATGTCACAAGTTCAGGCTCTGAGACAGGAGCGTCTGTCACTACGAGTTGGTCATGGAGTGACTTGGCATTGCTGATGTAGGACTTTATGTTGTTGAAGCTGTTGAGGTTGATGTACGGTGGTTTCGTTAGGAGGTGAGATTTGAAGGTTGAGTCACCAGACATGAAGGTCCTTAACAGGTAGGACCAGGCTTGACGAGTTGGCTCAGCAGTCTCCTCGTACAACCGTATGGCTTGCTAGATGCGAAGAGTCAGATGGTCATCCAGCACCATGAAAGCAGCTCGGGTGAAGTAGTTGTACTCAGCCACCATGCTTGACAACGACCCCAGGGGCGGAGGCGTGTAGTAGCCGTTGTAAGACTTCCAGATGCTGTGTATCTGGGCCACTTGTTTGAACTTGTGCACCCAATGTGGAAAGTTCTCGCCGTCGAATTTGTCAACCTTGATCTTGTGCAGATGTAGTGAGGCTGCTGCTTGGGGCACACCGTCCTCCAGGCCTTTGTTGCTTGTGGGACAGGCACAAAGCCTTGTGCCGCAGGTTGCACCACATGTGGTGGTCGTGTTGCTCCCACATGGACTAGTGCTGGTTGCGCCGCAAAGGGCTGCGGCACTTGTGCTTGGTGCATCTGCTGGTAGTGTGCCATGGGTGGCACCATCGGAACAGGTTGTGGCTATTGAGCCACAAACGGTTGTGGCATGCCTCCTTGTGGTGGTGCAGCCGGCTGCACCTGTGGAGACATGGCTGGTTGCACGACTGGAGGAGGGCTTGCTTAAGACAGATGTACAGACAATCCTTGTGAATTCTATTGCCACTGAATTTGCTGCTGTTGTTGGTGCTGTTGTTGAAGCTGCTGCTGTTGAAGCTGCTGTTGCTGAGCCCATGCCAGCTGCTACTGAAGTTTTGTGCTTTGGGCTATTTGAGCCGTATGTGACTGTTGTAGCTGCTATGTTTGTGATTCTTGAGCTGCATGGGTCAGCTGCTCTTGTTGACATAGGATCTCTTGAGCGGCAATTTGACACCTCAGCGCCTCCCTCTCTTACTCCACAGCTTGACGTGCTACGGCTTCTTGTTGTGTCATACATTGCACCTCCTCAGCCAAGCGTTGCACCTGTGCAGCTTGGCATTGTGTGTGGTCGGCGACGTGGCGCCCTTGCTCTTGGCCCATGCACATGCCATGCATAACTGATTGATCATCAAGTATAGGAGAAGCTGACTGAGCGTTATCCTCTTCCATGTTACTCGTGCTTCTGTGCAGGTGGAACGCTGCTCACGCGCATGAAGTGGCGTCACCTCTGCCTCTGGCTCAGTACTTGTACAGGGCTGGTGGAGAACGTCTCCACCACCAACGTAGCCTACTCCTGCTACAAATGGCTGAGGGCACCACCTAAAGCTCTGATGCCATGTTGCATTTGTGAGACAGGCAGCAATGGCTAGGAACCTTGCTGCTAGGATCTTTGGGTGATAAAAAATGTAGCACGTACAATAGCAGGACAAGGGTTGGGAACTTTGGACTGAAATATTGATTGATACAAAGTACAAGTATTGTACATGAAAAATCCTAGGCAAGCTAAGCTAGAACAGCTCCTGGCCCACAGAGGGCAAATGCCTTGCTAGGCCTTGTAGGCTGTTGTGGCAAGGTTCCTGGCACAGTCTTCAGGTAAACTAGCCTCCAGGGTAGCCTCCACCCAGGCTGGCAGGCCTTGCCAGGCTTATAGGGGCCTTGGAGGGATCTCCAGCAGAGTCTTGGTCTTGGGCTCCAGAGTCAGAGGCTTGAGCAGAGCTGAGTGCTTGGAGAATTCTGAGATAGATGTGAAGTGAGAGGAGCTTCACCTTTTATACCTGTGGACCTGGCAAGTTGACCATCTGAAGGAGAAGCTTCCTTCACGTGGTTCATGTCTGCTGCCTCTTGGGGAAGCTTCCTTCTAGAAGAAGCTTCCTGTAGGTCAGAGATGTTACTAGAATCCTTGCTGCTCTAGGGAGAAGCTTCTTCCTTGAGGAAGCTTCGTCAGGTCTTCAGGTGAAGCTTCTTTAAGAGGTTGCTTGCTCTTCAGGCTTTCCTCTGAAGGTCGTTCTTCTTGCCATGCTGCTGCATCAGATCTGTCGATCAAGAGACTCCTGAAGCTCGTACCAGATTGGCCCATGCAGGTTGAAAGGCCCAGGCTTCATGCATGTGGCTGATGATGCAGTGTAGGCCTCATGCTCATGGTGCATGATTCCTGTCTAGTCAGCTAGAGGACTCCCTGACCAGGGGAGCTGTGCAATGCTGTGCAGTAGGTAGCTCCCCTCCCTCCTAGAGCTAACTAGAGGCATGCGCAACCCCCTTGCGCATGCTAACACACTATATTACACACCAGGCCCTTTAGGTTGCTTCAGGGCTGGCTGCCAGATTTATTCTGGCTTGTACAGGAGAGAATTTCTAGTAGACGTGGACCCCAAAATTCACCAAAAAATCCGTAACTTACCGTATTGGAGCTTGACACCAGCACAATAATTGCACCTCTCAACAATTATGAATCAAAAGTTTCACTTTTTCAACATCTTTATAACTAATGTGGAGATGATTTTGAAATATTTTCATGCACATGGATGTATTATTATACATGTAGATATAGATATGTATACATATAGGTATAGAAAGAGGTATAAGTATCTATATGGATATTGATATGGATATAGATATACACATAAATATACATATAAACTTACATATAGATGTTGATATAAATGTAGATGTACATGTTCATATAGATATAGATATAGATATAAATATGAATATAAAAAAGATACAGATACAAATATAGATATACATATACATATACATGTAGATATAGATATAGATATAAATGAAGACATGGATATAGAAATAGATATAGATGTATGTATAGATATAGATATAGATATAGAAATAGATATAAATGTAGACATAGATATGGATATAGACGTAGTTGTACACATAGATGTAGATATAGCGTTCACAGTCTATGAATTTGACATTTTTTATTCAGATATCAGAATGGCCCCCTAGTATGGGGGCTTCACGGGGTGAGAGCTAACTTCCGGCGGATGGCACCCCGTCTCAGAGCCGCCCTGTGGTCGCGATGGAAACAACCCCCTGCTGCCTGTTGGTGACGCGGCCCTCGCTGACGTGGATGGGGAGGGGCGGACGTGCGGTGGAACCTGCGGGGGTCAGCGAAGAAGGGGCGCGCGACGCCGGCTGCGACTTCGAATCGCGGCAAGGCTCGGTGGCACGGCCAACCGACGCGGATGGACCGGCGCGGAAACCGCTCCGCCACTGCTCGACAGATAAGGTGCGCGCGCACCTGGGCAGGCCGGATGGACCGAGCGCTGCCCTACGGGTTCGAGCCCACGAACTGTGGTCCCGAACCTCGGAGTTGTATCCACTGCGCCAGGCAGCAGATGTAGATATAGAAATAAATATAGGTATACATAAGGATATAAAGATAGATATACATAGATATATAGATATATATAAAGAAAAGGATATGGATATAGATAAGGATATAAAAACAATCTATCTGAAAAATCTTTCATTTGATGTTTAAAGTTTTTTCCCTGATTTAGTTTTGTAAAAAATAAACTTTTGACAAAGAGTTCAAGTTCCACCAAAATAATCGCGTGGAATAGTCAAAATAAATGTGCTTTCCCACTTTCTTTCTCAAGGAAAAAATGAAACCCAAATCCCGCATTTCAACTAGGGGGTTTGTCGAGGGTTTGGGGGGGTTTGTAGGATGTGGTGCCCGGGCAAGTAGAAAACTTAAACCCAAAACCCCCAGTTCAACAAGGGGGTTTGCTCAGAGTTTGTGAATGCACCCTAAAAAACGTGAAAGTTTGGGAGTTCGCACTCACGACAGGGTGACTTCTGACATCGGCGAATCCGACTTTGAGAGCGAAGTTGGTTGGTGGCTTCCGATCAAGCCATCCGGGCTTGTACACTCGACGTCGAGTGTATTTTTCACACTCGATAACCATAATAGCTGCTGTGAGGCTCCTCAACGCCCCCCGAGTAACTCCGCTTTCTCATTTGGTGCATCGATCTGACGCAGCTGCTGGCAACGCATCTCATTCTACATCTGATGAAGCTCGTCAATTACAGGTGAGTGCGAACGTCCGCTCATGACGCTTGAGGATGAGAAAGAGGAGGGGTCTGTCAACCCCTTGCCTTTATCACGGGTTGGTGCCATAGGTGTGGATTAGCATGGGCCAAAACGTCAAAATGGTGCAAATAAGAAACGGACAGTATTTCTCAGAGAGTTCCAACGCTAGCAAAAAAGACCTTTTGATCCAAGTTTTGCTAGCGTCAGCAATGCTAGTGATGACATCAGCAGTGCTCTTTTAGCCAACACATTTTATGCCAGCGTTTTTACACTGACGTATTTTACGCTAGTAATTGTTCTTTACTCATGCGGACCCCGCATGACAAAGGAGTAAGGGTGACCTCTTCACTCCCTTCTTGCGACAATGCGAGCACTGCACAACTTATGTGAGTCGTGCAAAAGTGTTGTATTGTACCAAAGTTGTGCAACAGTTATGCGCAGCGTCTGTGCTACGTTACGCAGCAACCGCGGCTGCTCTTTCTACGGCACTACTGCTGTTGCAGCCACTGCTGCTACAGCTGTACTGCTGTAGCTACTTCTACAATGTTTCCTTTGTTGCTCATGCTACTGGCGCTATAGCAGCTACATTGCTGCTTCTACGCTGTTATCGCGTCTGCTCCTGCCTCTAGGCTGATGTTGCTCCAGGCGGCTGCTGCTGTCGTTACTACTACATGTAGCCGTTGCCACGAGCTGCTGCTATGAGCTCCTCCTTCTATTTGGCTTACAACGTATCCCTATTGTTTTCCGTTTGGCATCCGATTTTTAAAAACATGTCCTCTTCCAGTTCTATGTTCCACCTTGCCCCCTCTTGGGAGCTCAACTAGAATGCAAGACTCATCCCTATGGTAGACAAGGTACACACAATATTTCCCGAACTTTCAATGGATGGACACATAATGGGTGAACATATCCTAGCACGTAAGGGAAAATCCAACGTGGCGGGTGTGCGAAGAACGTATGGAGAAAGCAAATCACTTGTAAGTTGTCTTATAGCATATGAGGCCCTTGCTGATGTTCCCGGCGGGAGCTGACTACAAGCAACATGGAAGGTATGCCTTGAACCACCTTGATGTGGATCAAGCAAGACCGCTGATGGAGAGTTAGGTCCATCTTGAATCTTTGCTCTATCTAGCAAGACACAAAGTGAAGTGGAGTGATTCTGAAATCAATCGGACAATAGTGACCGAAGACCAGAAAACAAAACAGTTCACATCAGAGCTACCAGTACAAGAAACATTGCAAACCCATACAATAGAATAAAGCAACACATGAATATATATCTAACTGCATATAATTTTATATAGTACGTATATAATGAGATCTGAACTCATGAGTCTATAGAAAGCCTACTTCAGCTTCTATCTCATCCTTGTTAGAAACAATTTACAAGCAAATGGTTCTTCTTTCTTTTTTCATCTAACCCAACGTGAAACCCGTATAAAGTCTTGATTTGAATAATACTCTGCCTTTCCATCTCTACCTATTTTTTCTCAAGTCATTTTTTGTGTATGCCAATTGTTCTTCGTAACCCATACACGCCTTGCATGCAGCCTTCTACCATTGTTTCTTTGTGTGTCATAGGCCGTAACTAGAAAAACTCCAGGTGCTACCTTGTGCTGCCGGTGCCGCTACTGCCGGTACGGCGGTTGCTGCTAGGATGGTGCGTTAACTCACGCCACCACTGAAAGAGTTGCTGCCCACTCTAGTGGCCGCATGGTGTCAACACTACTGTTGATGTTAGGGCAACGATTTTGCTTCTGACGTATGTTGCGACGGGTTTGAGGATACAAATGTTGCAGTGAATCTCACCGATTTTGTTGGTGCTGTTTCTCTGTGGTGCAGCTTAGCAAGAAAGGTTTAGCTGCTCTGACACTAGGAGAAACTACTAGGAAGCTTCCTATCCTTGCTGACATTGCAACACTTCCAATCAGCTGACGCACCAACAAGCAAGCAGATGCAAGAAACAACAAGGGTTAGGGTAGGAGACGCGCAAAGTCTCATTAGTTCTAATAGCTTAGTAATGTTGAGAGATATGACAACTGACAAGCACACAGCATAAACACCAGCCATGGCGCAGGGCGGTTGACGCACGAGGCAATGCCAGTTTGTCTTAAAACCGGCTCAAAATTCCTGCTTTGGTCGTAACTTTGTGCACAGGTATCCGAACGCAACATTGTTTGAACGTAAAGATGCAAAATCATAAGCCGTACACTATGAGTCATCAATGCACAATTCTAGCATCTATCAGTGGACACACAATGTAAAACATGAAAATCGAGCTGAAGAGTCAGTCCATCGAGAAAAGTCTAGTGATTGCGGGAAATCTATAGAGCACTCAAGCAAGCACTTGGGACGCCGTGGTAGCTGTTTGGCACGCTGTTGATGGGTGGAGCCACCACTCGTCGGTGCTCCAGTGCCAGCTAGCTCCGCATCAGGGATCTGCACGAGCATGTACACAACCAAGTGGTCACAATAGCCTATACAAATCAACAGGGATGACTCACATCACAACAAAAGCAGGGTCAGTTTGTCCAATACCCGGCCAAAACCATTGTGTTGCCCGTAATCAGTGCATGGACTTTAAAATAATACATTGTTTGAACCTAAAGATGTAAAATCTCAAGCCGGATGTTACAAGTGCACACACGCACATGTTTGGCATGGTTCGGTGGACACACTTTATGCAAATTGGGCCCAAGGCTAGTCCACCGAGAAACTCCTAGACATTGTAGGAAAACTGGGGAAGGCCCGGGCAAGCGCCCGGGACAACATGGCAAATGCTCTCGCCCTGTTAATGGGTGGATCACCACACGATGGCCCTCTAGCACCAGCTGGCTCCGCATCAAGCACAAGCATGGACATGTCCGAGTGGTCGCTGTCAGCTGTACAAACAAATGGGGACGGTTCACATCACAACACTCTCACATGACCCGATGTTACGCATGTCCATTCACGTGAAGAATTGACACGAGTACACAATAAGCTGCTCATCTGTCAATGCGCACACACCCCACTCTCAACCTCTCTCATGCAAGGGGTGACGCTGGACGGTTGCCCACCATGAACTTCCCATACTCCAATGCCTAGGTTACGAAGTCGGCCAGCTACATGTCCGTGCCAACTTAGATGACGGATATCGCCTGTCGCTCCACCAAGTCATGCACAAAGTGATAGCAAAGTGCTTTGAGCTTGCATGAAACACCTCAGGTTACTCTTTCATGGCACGTGTATTCTGGTTTTCACCATGTAGAACGATGGAAGACACAGACTGAAACAACTCAACAAACGAGCGTTGCAGCCACACTACTTCTGCAGCCTGTGTCCCCTGAGTGTCATACTCTAACAAGTTACACAGAATACAGCCTTGTTTGCCACTACGCCACAACAGAGCAGAGCCTTCAAGTTATAACACTTTGCTTGTCTGACTGCTCCCATCAGGGCTCCAGGCCCAGTCATTGTCCATGTAGTCGTCAACCACCAACGAGCAGTGTCGATGAAAGGAGAGTCCAAGGTATTACATGGAAACTACGTATTGCATGAATGGATTTTGCCCGAGGACACCTTCAGAACGGTGCAAGAAGGTTGACGGTGAAAGCAATTCCAGGTCATGTGGTCGTGGCCAAGTACATCATAGAGAAAATGAGTTGCAAGTACAGGGTCACGTCCACACTGTCGGACATTATCTCGAAGATCACTTCAAGGGGTGCAGCCACCAAGAAAACAAAGAGTGACAATGCAGGTTCATCTCCGGAGTCACACAATCAACATCCAAACGGTCTTACGACCGACAAATGTGCGAGCCTCGCCAAGACCAAAACCAACGGCCTCGTACAACAACGGTCCAGGCAAAACACACCTACGAAGATCGTGCCTGCACTACCCACTCCCCTAAGCGTACGGCTAGCAAAGCCGAATCGTGGCCTCGAGGCGCTTCCCCTTCTCTCACTCGCCCGAGCCGCCACCTCTATGCTCGCTCGACAAAGCGCGCTAGGTTAGACCTTTCCTATTTGTATCGCCTGTACTCTAGTCTATAATCAATCCATTGGATTCTCCTTCAGGCTCGCCCTTTGGGCCGCCTCCAGTCCCTTTGCCCTCAATCTCAGCTCAGCGCCCGTGTTCTCACACTGCGCTCGCTCTCATCTGTCAAACGTCACTCATACGTCAGCAACGCCCGCACCTTCAAGGAAGCTTCCGCCCTTCCCACAAAGTGTTGCGTCCACTCTTTCCTTAACAAGACCTTAGTACTCGCACCTTCGGTGCTGCGCCCACGCTTCTCTTCATCATCCTGCATCCTCATTCGCTTCCGTTTCCTCCTCTTATCGTCGTTACCGCTTTGCCTCTGCTCGTGCTTCTGCCCTCCATTGAAACGCTTGTCCTTGTGACCGCGTCCACTCTACGGCAGCACCTGTAATCTTCTGACATGGTATCAGAGCTCAAGTGACACACCTCGCTTTCGTGCTCGCCGCTGTCGGCCGCACCCACTTCTGCTTTCATCACACTCCTCCACCTCGAAGAACTGTGTTCGTCAAAAGAACTGCGGTGGCAGCACCTCTTATGACTAAGGTGTTGTGGAAGCACCATTCCCCTTCCTCTTGGTGATTGCGCGCACGAGGTTCCACCCCTGCGCCCACTCCATTGCATCAACAACAGCTTCCTCTCCCTCATCATCTCCGCAGGATGCGCACGTGGTTCTGTCCCTGCGTCCATTTCCATCCTCCTCCGCAGTAGCGTCTCATTTTGCCATCAAAATCATCATCATTGCCACTCTGGTGTCACTCTCGTGTTCAAAATCGTCCGCCTATCGCCGCAGCAACTCATCATCATCGCCAGTCGCTCCAACATTGTCTCGTGAAGATATCCCGCACCGCCATCTCAAGTTGTCTACCTCTGCATCCTCTGCTTGTTGCCTCATCATCATCAACTCCATCATGGCTTCCACGCTCACTCTGACTGGTCTTCTCAAGCTCACTGTAAAGCCAGATGGAACCAGCAACTACAAATCATGGAGCTACTCGGTGTCACTTTTCTTCGGGACACAGAAGGTTGACGGAGTCACCCTCAGTCATCTGATCACCAACACTGACACTGGGATAGAACCTCCCGACGCCATTACCTCCTCCTCAACTGCCACCGCAGCAGCCGTTCCCGGAGGAGACCCCTCCGGTGGATCTGTTCTAACCCCACTCCTTCAAACACCTCTTCCTCCTCTGTTCCTGCTACGCCTGCATCCACCATCAGCCACGCCTCATGGGAAGTCGCTAACAGCACCGCCCTCATGACCATCATGACCACCTCATCTCCTGAGATACATGAGGACATCCGCACTCTCGGCTACAAGACTCACGAAGTATGGAAAGCCCTGGAAGATCGCTTCAACAACAACACCTCCACCGCATGCGGGATCAAGATCATGTCGCTCTTCTCTGTGCCCTTCGCCGCCCACACCAACATGGGCAGTTACATTGTAGCCGTCACTACCATCGCTCGCGATCTCAAAGAAATGAAAATTGACCTTCTGCCTGCTGTCGTCCCACCGGCATCATCTCCGGCCTACCTGGTCATTATGACATCATCCGCCAAATCTTGCTGCAACTGCCTGTTGGTCAACCAACCATCGCCGTCATCAGCCCTAAGCTCATGGCAGCAGAACAGGACTATGTCGCTAAGCAAGCACGCGAGACTACCATTGCCACCAACTCATTCAAAACCATGGCCGCCACTACTGAAAACCGCATGTTCAACCGCTTCCCCTCCTACTCCTACACCATCCACCAGGGTCCCCTCAAAGGAACCAAGTTTGGTCGTCGCAACCACCTGCCGCATGTCTGCAATCATCGCGCTCCCGACGAGTGGATGGACCAGAACCCCGGCAAGTCTTATGGCGAGCAACCCAACTGGGCGGAAGAGCGCCGCCAACGCTACTACAACCGGATGGGAAGTTCAAGCTGGCGTTCAACCCCAGCCAACAACATGGAAGCTCCATCTTCTCCTGCCATCCCTGCTGTTATGAATCCTGCTCCTAACAATGCTGTTATGTTAGGAGTAGTGGAGCCTGTGACTGAAATTGGATCAGAGGAGTATGGTCTTGAGATGTACACCGCACCTCCTCTCATCCTCTCTCCTCTCACTCCTCTCTCTGCAGCTTTGATTCCCTCCACATCGCACTCATTCAGCCTCCATCCACATACTCCACTGCCCGTCACAGCCACTTCCTCTTTATTCACGATCAATACTCACAGCACTGCACTATTCTCTCCCTTCGCACACTAGCCGGAGCTGTCCCTACACTCAGGGACTGGCTGAAGCAACAGACCGAGCACTTTGATCGACCGCCTCGCCTCATTCTCTCCAACACTGCTTATACACCCCTTCACATCTTCCTCTCAGATTACTGCATGACTCACGGAACACTGCTAATCGCAGCCCCCGCCCACGGCAAGCTTCTCGTCAACCGCCTATTGCAGGAAGCAGATCGCTTCATGAAAACTCATCACATGACCTCACAGATCTGGACTGCCTGCCTCCGCAGAATTGTCACCGCTCACAACTTGCGCAGACCCAAGTACGGCCTGAGTCCAAGAACTATATGGGTGTGTGATCGGAACCGGTCTACTTCCTACTGCAAGCCTACACTACCTCACTGCAACTCAACCGAACTTCCCGCAGCATTGCTGACAGCATGTACCTTTCCCCCTACTGACGCCCCCTCCACCACTGCACTCACGGACTCCACTAAAAAACTACTGCGTCGTCCAGGTTTTCTCTCCTCCCTCTACAACCTGGTACTGAGGCGTCCACCGCCTCCAAAACCTCCCAAGCTCTCTCTGTGCTGTACTCTTACAGAAGCAGGACTCGCAAGCCTACCATTCAAGGCTTGCACCCCTCTCCCGATCTAAGGGGGGTGTCGGACATTATCTCGAAGATCGCTTCAAGGGGTGCAGCCACCGAGAAAATAAAGAGTGACAATGCAGGTTCATCTCCGGAGTCACACGATCAACATCCAAACGGTCTCACGACCGACAAATGTGCGTGCCTCGCCAAGACCAAAACCAACGGCCTTGTACAACAACGGTCCAGGAAAAACGCACCTTCGAAGATCGTGCCTGCACTACCCACCCCCCTAAGCGTACGGCTAGCAAAGCCGAATTGTGGCCTCGAGGCACTTCCCCTTCTCTCACTCGTTCGAGCCGCCACCTCTATGCTCGCTCGACGAAGTGCGCTAGGTTAGACCTTTCCTATTTGTATCGCTTGTACTCTAGTCTATAATCAATCCATTGGATTCTCCTTCAGGCTCGCCCTCTGGGCCGCCTCCAGTCCCTTTGCCCTCAATCTCAGCTCAACGCCCGTGCTCTTGCACTGTGCCCGCTCTCATCTGTCAAACGTCACTCATACGTCGGCAATGCCCACACCTTCAAGGAAGCTTCCGCCCTTCCTACAAAGTGCTGCATCCACTTTTTCCTTAACAAGATCTCAGTGCTCGCACCTTTGGTACTGTGCCCACGCTTCTCTTCATCATCCTGCATCCTCATTCGCTTCCGTTTCCTCCTCTTATCGCTGTTACCGCTTTGCCTCTGCTCGTGCTTCTGCCCTCCATTGAAACGCTTGTCCTTGTGACCGCGTCCACTCTACGGCAACACCTGCAATCTTTTGACACACACTATTCCCCAATCCTATTGGATCATCCACCTTTAGGGCATCCTGCACGTCTGATGTGATGTACATGGAGACTGTGGGAACAGCACCAAGGAGGTCGGCAAACCTCTTTGCCAAAATGCAAGCGTAGTGTTTCTGGTGCAAAACGAGTGTCCACCGTCGACGGTCACGCACAATTGTGATCCTGGTGATTTCATCGATGGGACCAAGGTCCTTCATCCTGTAGGTAGTCTGGAGGACTACCTTGGCTTCCTTCACGGCCTCCATCGAAGGAGACACGATCAAGAGCCTGTCAACATAGATAAGGATGGCTTTCAAGTACTTAGCCGTCTTTCAGAGAAAGAGGGACGGATCGGCACCACTCTGCACGTAGCAAGTATGAGTTGGCGATCTCTTGGTTCTAGCACGAGGATGACTGCTTGAAGCTATGTAAGGCCTTGCACAAGTGTAAAGACCTTGTCACTAACCTCAAGGCCAGGTGGCTAGACCATGTAGATCTCTCCCTCTAGTGCCATGGAGGAATGCGTTGTTCACATCCATTGGGTGCAGCTCCCAAGTGTATTGAGACACAATGACAAACAGCGCACAAGCTCTGGTCAAACCACCAACGGGTGCGAAGGTGTCGGTGAAATGAACACTCTTGACTTGTGAGAACCTCAGGCCGTCAAGCAGGCCTTGTTGCCATCAAGTAAGCTGTTTGGCTTCACCTTCTTATATAAGATCCACTTAACCTGTTTGGCATTCCACCAAGGTGGAAGGTTGACAAGCTCGTAGACACCATGCTCTCAGATGACTCTTAGCTAATCCTCACTAGCAGCACGCCACAATGGTGCATCCTCTACTGAGAGTACCTCAAACATGCCATTGAGGGGGAGCTCCACGTGTCTAGGACACACACATCAAGTTAAGCCTGTAACCAACCCTGCCGGGACCACAGTCCAGATCCCCAAGTCCGAGTCTGAGTCCTGGACTCGCAGTTTTTTGTCCTCGTAATGGACCCGACCCGCGAGTCCGAGTCCGTCCCGGACTCGACTCAGACCCGGGGGGGGGGGGGGGGGGGGGGGG
>SZWC01001325.1:190305-215034 GCA_023375785.1 Penium margaritaceum
TCTCTCTCTCTCTCTCTCTCTCTCTCTCTCTCTCCCTCTCTCTCTCTCTCTCTCTCTCTCTCTCTCTCTCTCTCTCTCTCTCTCTCTCTCTCTCTCTCTCTCTCTCTCTCTCTCTCTCTCTCTCTCTATCTCTTTTGCTTAATTAATCCTAAATCATGTTGTTTTTTCCCACCAAATTCTAGTGCAATGGGGTCATATTCGGGATTCTTGTTCGTGATCCTTGTTTTGTTGACCTAGAGATGTCCTCATCTTCGATGTTTGCGGATTCACTACTCGTTCGTCAAAAATATTTCGAGCCGACTCTTTTATCGGTAAATATACCGAGTCTGCGCACCAGCTGACGGTCGCCAACGATGCCGACCGTCACTTCACGATTGAATGTCTATCGGCAACGCGACAATCTCCGAACTGCTGCTGGTAGTCAATCTGCTCGTTCCGCTTCTAACAACCCCCTGAGTGTGTCGTTTAGTGTATATGGGCCAGTGTGCTCGATTTGCCAGGAGAAGTGCACTTATCGCACACCAAGTGCACGATCGTGCACATTTCACATGTTGTCTAGTTTGCGATGCCAGCTTATCAATGAACCTCTGGTTCGAGAAACAAACCCTCAATTTTGAAACTTTGAAGTAATCAGGTCAAGGTTCCTTTTGTCATTTTGGGCAGTATACGAGAGACGAATGACAATCTCCCTCGCAAAACTTGGTCGAGTCACTGTTACGAGGTACAGGAGCCGTTCCATTACTTGTCGTGGTTCTTTGACCGTCAGAAAAGGACGACCACGGCTTACCGCAGTTGGGCTTTAGATTGAAAAGATTTTGATCGATAGAACGACAATTTGAGCTCTATAGATCACTCGGACAACTTTTCATTCATTTGTTGGAATGAGAAAGACATCGTAATGCAATTGTTTGCCAAGGTTGGCCATACAGAACAATTTTCTTCGGTATAGCGCATTTGACATGCGCGACCAGCGGATCAGAATGGATACCCAAACTCATAAAATTCGACACAGTATTCAGCTCTTGGGGGCACTGTTTGTCTTATGGTATTTGTATTTTGCTCCTTCAACGTATGTTTGACAGCGAGGGGTCCACCGCGCTCCCATTTTGAAAGGTTGGATAAAACAATCGTAATCTTCGATAGTGTACATATCTATTTTGGATAATCTCTCTTTCGCTCACATCAAATTTTGGTTATTATAGACATCTCTCGGTCTCTCATTGACCGTAGCTGCAGTAACTGATTTTGGTCTAAACGTCACTACAGAATACAACATGGATTTTTGCGAGTTTTTCGTTTGACTTGCAATATAGAATGAACAAGTCCTCGGAAGAAGCGGAATTGCAATTGAAATTTGTCGAAATTCTTTTATGCTAGTCGGTGTGGTTCGCATCCTATTTCACGGTGCATTTGAGAAGCAAACGGAAGTGTCGTGATGTCTTGCCGAAACCGATTCTGCATTAGCTTCCAAAGACGTCCGTGCACTCAGTGCGTGATAAGTGCACTTCTCCACTAATTTTGAGTGCACTCATCACATGCACTACACCCGTACACTGGGGGACTTCTCTAGACCGCATTGCGAGGACTCAAGAAACAAGTAGACCAAGATACTACTGGCGAGATATATGCGATCGACGAAGATTCACCGTAAACGGCCGTCGTCGAATAGCCAGCCGTCAAGTTCGACGAGTTCTGCTTCGTGAACCGATTTAACGGGACAAGCGGACGAACTAGACAGCGGTAGCGAGTAATGGAGTGCGTAGCATGAATGTAAGATGTAATACAGATGTAGTACGGACGGACGGTATGGACATATCTAGGTCCAGACAAGAATTTCACTTGTAGGAGGCTAAAAGAAGATTCACGCTGCACCAAGTGAAAGTTCAAAGTATTAAGATGTCCATAATTTATTAAACATGATATTTTACGTAGACATTATGCAATAGAACATAGTGATATGAAAGGAATGTTGCACCCACATAGGAAAAAAATAAATGTAGACAAAGACACATGAGACAAATGAGCGCACTGAGTGCGCTCGTAGTGCACTTTTGTATGGTGACAGATCGCACTGACCACATACACTAGCCCCACGCACTGAGGTACCTCCTAAGGAGTGATCCTTTTGGCCATATAGGACAAACGAGAAATTATGCTAAGACACATAAGACAAATTCACACACTGAGTGCGCTTGTAGTGTACTTTGGTATGCCATTGGAGCGCACTTCCCACATACACTAACCCGACGCACTAACGTCCCTCCTAGGAAGAGAAGTTTTTTTTTTTCATTTAGGACAAAAATGCAATGTATGTTGGGACATATGAGAAAAATAAGCGCACTGAGTGTGCTTTTACTGTACTTTTGTATGGTGAATGATCGCACTGACCACATACACTAGCCCCACGCACTAAGGTCCGTCCTAGGAAGAGAATTTTCTAGCCATATAGGACGAAAGTACACTCCTGACACTCACAATGGAAGGAGTGTAGGGAAGGGTGCAAAGAACTCCCTTTTGTGAGAGCACACTCGTGGCACACACTAGAAAACCAGTGTATAAAATGGCCTCGATTAACCATACCTCAGAAACAATGTGTATCATCCAGGACTGTGCCGATCTGTTTCTGCTGCTTCAGCTTGTTGCCTGCGACCATGGAGGCGTTCACGATCTCGAAACGATCTCTGATGGCTTGCTTATGTCAGAACTTTGCTCAAGACTCACACGGCTCAACCGGGTTCTTCTCTGTCTCCCTGGCGTCATCCAACTCTCCCCTGGACACCCACCCAGCGAAAAATGGAAAAGCCAGCCCAGTCCCGGTTCACCTTCCGCGTTCTGCCACACGAACAGCTCAAGTGGTATGACCAATCAGACTTCTCCGGTCTGACCACCCGACCGTCTAAACTCACCACGACCAACGCCAATGGACCTCCAACGCCACATAACAACCGGCAAGATCTGCCGACAACAGTCCTGCTCTCTGGTCCGGTTATCGTGGCTACAACCAAGGCTCGGCAGAAGAAGCACGTCCTCCACTCAACCCGGGAGGACCCCAAAAAGCACAAGATCGTACGGAGTCACACCGCGCCTCCGCATCGCAGAGACACAGAAGCAGCAGCAGTAGCACAATGGCGGTTGCAGCTTCACATCTCGCACCGCCCGCCCTAATGGGTGTAGGCACCTGTACTCTAGCTCTAGGACTAGCTAGATCCGTCCAGTACTAATAGTAGTAGGACCCCTGTATTCTATTGCCTCAGTCAATTCCTCCTCAGAATTTCCTTCATCATCATTTCCTTCATCATCATTTCCTCATTGCCTCGGTTGACTTATCGCATATTGCTTCATCTCGCCGCTCCAGCTGTTGCCTCCGCTTTCACACAAGTGTCTCGGGCTCTCGGCCTCTCGCTTATGCTCAGGCTTGTGACCCTCATCCAAGCTGTGTCACACAACTGATGCTCAAAGCTGGTGTCTGCTCCTCTTGGGTCCACGATACTACTTCTACTGTGACGTCATCCTCCGTCAGCCTTCCGCACCTTTGTGGAAACTTCCAGACCACGTGCTTCTCTGTTCTCCTGCATACTCCGCTGCTCCCATTTTCCTGATATGGTATCAGAGCCCAGAGAAAAAGATCCTGGCTCTCTCCGCCACTTCCCCGCTCTCACTGACGACGGAATCACCGAGCCGAGCCACGCCTTCAAGCCAGCCAAAGCTCCGCGTCTGCATCCCTCATTTGACTGCAAGGTCAAACGATGTTGTGTATGGGCACAGTGTTCAACAAATCTTGCAGCATTCATCAACCAAATCAATCTCCTCCTGAAAAGTTCCGCCTGAAGCTCGTCACCGAAGCGCGCCATCCCTGATCAGCTATCCTCCGAAAGCTTCTACAACGTCGCGCACTTGGCTCGCCCCTGCGCTCAGTTCCACAGTCATCCTGGCAACCAGAGACGTGTATGGACGTGTCGTTGTAACAAGGACAACTGCTGGATTGCCACATTCCGCAAACTGCCTCCATCCTAATCTCCTCATGCCGCTGACATCATGTTGACTTTCGAATGTACTCCTCCTCCTTCAGACGTCCTTCCTCCTTTCCAAGGTGACTACCTGGACTAATACTACGATGACTACCTCTATCTTGATGGACCACTCTCCTCACCTCAAGCCGCCTCCTCAACTGAAGTCTCTGCTGACCCTGCCACTGCTATGTGTCTTCTCCTCTTCTTTGACATTCCGGTCTTCTCCCGCGAAGAACTAAACAAGTTCATGCTCCTCAACTACGGAACCACCATTGGTGGTTCCATTCCGCAGCAGATGAGCACTTCCTCAGCAACTGCACCTTCTTCGCCGCAGAACAAGGCTCCCTCCACTCATGAACCTTCATCACACTTGCCCTCCTCGCCTCCTGTCACCAAGACCACAGATCGCTACATCCCGCCTCCAAAACGCTCGCAGCTGTCCAGTGATGCCTCAGCCTCGGCTCCACTTACTCCCTCCACTGTCTCCAACTCCAAGGTTTCCTGTGAGAAACCAGCACTCTCCAATACACTCGTTTCACTGCCTGCTGACAAACTCCTCCCTGCACCTGCATCCGCTCTGCCAAGTCCTCTCATTGACATTTTCTCAGCAAACGTATCAGCGCAACCACCTGCCCCTGCAGTTCCTCCTGGTTTTTTCCAGCCTGCATCCCCTCTTCCAGCATCTCAGGCTGACACACTTCACACAACAAATCCTCTTCTCTCAGCCAACTTGTCCTCCTGCAGTCAGCCAACCTCTCTTTCATCTCCTCAGTCGTCTGACTCCCTCAAAGATCCAGCAGCTGACATCTCCGCAATTGCTCAAGTACCATCATCAGTTCATCTGTCATTCTCAGTTCCCTCAAACTTGACCCCTTCTGTGCCTCATCTTCCATCCTTCTGCACATCGCCCCTCAACCCTCCTGCCACCTGCTACCTTGAGCTCTCTGCATTGTTAGCATGTCTGCTGCCAGTATCATCTTCACTCGAGTCTTTTCTCCTTCCTCTAAATCTCCGGAGCACCTCTCCTCCGCCTTCTCCGTTCTTCAACTCTATCGAGACTGCCTCACTACTGTCACTAGCCTTTTGCCTTCCCTCTGAGCTTCATTCTGACTCAACTCTTCCCTCGCACCTACAAACACAGCATCCAAAAACATGGATGAATGAACCCACTCCTTCAGCCACTTGTCTCTCTCTCCTACAGTTTCTCTGGATCATGCAGAAGAATTCCAACTTCCTCTCCTTTGGGGAAACACTCAGCAGCTGTCCTTCCCATCCTCCTCTCGGGACGCAGCCGGCTCCTCATCAATCCTCTCATCCTCTCTGGGCAGCGGAAAAGCAACTGGCCTCCCTCCTTGGGTTCTTTCTTGCGAGCCGTGTGATCTTGAAGGGGGCTGTCAGAACTTTGCTCAAGCCTCACACGGCTCAACCGGGTTCTTCTCTGTCTCCCTGGCGTCATCCAACTCTCCCCTGGACACCCACCCAGCAAAAAATGGAAGAGCCAGCCCAGTCCCGGTTCACCCCCCGCGTCCTGCCACCCGAACGGCTCAAGTGGTATGACCAATCAGACTTCTCCGGTCTGACCACCCGACCGTCTGAACTCACCACGACCAACACCAACGGACCTCCAACGCCACATAACAACCGGCAAGATCTGCCGACAACAGTCCTGCTCTCTGGTCCGGTTATCGTGGCTACAACCAAGGCTTGGCAGAAGAAGCACGTCCTCCACTCAACCCGGGAGGACCCCAAAAAGCACAAGATCGTGCGGAGTCGCACCGCACCTCCGCACCGCGGAGACACAGAAGCAGCAGCAGTAGCACAATGGCGGCTGCGGCTTCACATCTCGCACCGCCCACCCTAATGGGTGTAGGCACCTGTACTCTAGCTCTAGGACTAGCTAGATCCGTCCAGTACTAATAGTAGTAGGACCCCTATATTCTATTGCCTCAGTCAATTCCTCCTCAGCATTTCATTCATCATCATTTCCTCATTGCCTCGGTTAACTTATCGCATATTGCTTCATCTCGCCGCTCCAGCTGTTGCCTCCGCTTTCACACAAGTGTCTCGGGCTCTCGGCCTCTCGCTTACGCTCAGGCCTGTGACCCTCATCCAAGCTGTGTCACACAACTGATGCTCAAAGCTGGTGTTTGCTCCTCTTGGGTCCACGATACTTCTTCTACTGTGACGTCATCCTCCGTCAGCTTTCCGCACCTTCGTGGAAACTTCCGCACCACGTGCTTCTCTGTTCTCCTGCATGCTCCGCTGCTCCCATTTTCCTGACAGCTTAAACTGCTCTCATGTCGTCGACACGCGTGCTTCAGCTTGTCTTGCGCCAGGCTGCCAAAACATGGCATGTTGCACAACTCCATTCCCACCTCCACCTTTAGTTGTCAGCATATTGAGCTGCCTCCACCACTCTGGTGTTGCTCTGCGTTGCAATGTCACCACAAATGACACACGCACAACATCGTCATTTGGAAGGTTACCCAAAGCCACAAAGTAGCTGTTCATCATGAAAAACCAAGTCTGTATGCTCGCACCTTTGACTGAGGGATTGAACGGTTCCGGAGCCTTTGGCTTTGTTCTTGGTGGACTCCTTGACCGGGCCGCCCAAACCTGTCCAGCGTCAGTCCCATCTCGCAGGTCAGCCATCTGCCAATTGAGCCGCTCATTCTCCAGCTTGAAGGCCCCCAGCTTCTCTACGATCTGGTGTAGGGCCTGCTCCATGGCTCTTGATGACGTTGGGTTGGTGGAGATCCTCAAAAATAGTTGGCAGAATTTCAGCAGCAACCAAAAAGATTTTCAGCAGCAGTTTGACAGTCAGAAATAAACATCTAACGTCTTTGAAGTGCATGAAAGTCACCCGTCTTCTTCCACGCATGCACGGTGGGCAGTGTGGACGCTGTGAACATATAGAAAAATGTTTCTAGAGGTTGACTTGTGCATTGGCTTTGTAGTCTTGTACAGCAATTTCACTCTTGTTTAGCCTCAACGTTGTCTAGCGTAGTCCGTGCCTTTTGCTCCTTGAAGATTCTAGAGCTGTGGCAGAGCTTCCGCCAAACACGTGGCTCTGTTTCTGATACCAGATGTGAGAGTGTGTTCCTGTTGGAGATTGATGTGTGGAGAGCACAGTCACAGCAAAATGATAGACTTGGAGATGTGTGGAAGCCAGAGCTGGAAAATCACAGGCTTTCTAAAATGAAGTAAGTACAAGGTAATTATTCTTTTTGGCCGGCTAGTCCTAGACCTTGACTACTGTCTTCCTAGCTTGCTACAATAAGCTACTTGCTCCTAAACCTGGTGCTCTGCTTGCACCTAATGCCTAGTGCAAGAAGTGCTCGGCCATCGATCATCCAGATCGACGGTCTGTCTTGTCTCTCGGCAAGCCGCGTTGTTAATTGTGTATATCTGTCAGCAGTGGGTGCATTTGCCTTATTGCGCACACCACCGAAGGTACTGCGACCGTCGTACGGTTGCAGTCACCGGTTTGCTCCCACCATTGACCGCATCCGTTGTCGGAAAATCTCCTCCAAGAAAGCCCCCCAGTTGGTAGCGTAACTAATACGCTACTCGTCAAGAGGGTGGAAGCTACCTTTGCGTGGTGTGTATGGAACGCCACGCAAAAGGGTGAGCAGAACATGCCCCTGCTTTGTGGAGCACGTGTTCACGCGGTCACTCGCTCGCTCCTCCTCCTCCTCCTCAAGTCTGCGATCGAGCAGAGTTGAGCTTGACCGCGACCTGAATTTCCAAAAAATAGAAAATGGTCCCCGGGCCCCCGAAACTCGGACGAGCCCCGAGTATGCCAAAAATGTAGGGACACCTCGTCATAACAACGGCTCGTGAAGACAATAAAGGCTCCACCACACGCACGACACCATGGAAGGCAAGATGGATGATATCTACGATATGGACGTGGTTGAAGACCTCTAACGCGTTCAAAAAAAGGCTTTCATCACACATCTACCCTCTCAGGATGTACAGAAAATTGTGGACATCTCAAATCCCTGTTTGCCCCTGTGGCTCATGAGTCTTTGCCTCAAGTTTGCATGAACAGTCCACATGGCAAGAACAAGGAGCGGAATCATCAACTCCGTCTTACACAATTCCAGCTAACAATGCTAAAGAAGCAAGAGATCCTCTCACAGGGATAGCAGACACTGCTACAGCGTCTTACCTAACGGCAGCTGACGAAGCTGGAGAAGCGGTAGGTCCTCTCACAAGGGTAGCAGAAATTGCTACAACAATTCACACAACTTCAGCTGACAAAGCTCAAACAACAGTTATATTGTCCGGACCTTCTGCTGCTGAAGTTGGACATTGATGACCTGGGGTCCAAGGGTTGGTGTGAACCAGTTGTATTGGAGCAGTGGATATGTGCTCATGGTGAGGAGATGGCTGTTGCATCACTTTTCTGCTGCCACAAGCACAACATGGGTGAATCGTCAAAATCATCAATTCCTGAGCTCGGTCTCGTCGGTGCCTTGGCCGCTGCGGTTGCTGCCCGGGCCGCCTGTACAGAGGCACAAGTCGTTGACGCCTCCTCACATGCCGCTATTCCTCCTGCTTCTGGCGGCTCCGGTCTCGCCGACAAGTCCGCGGTTCTTTTGCCTCGGACCGCTGCTGCTGCTGCTGTCACTTCTACCCTCGCTGCGCTCCGCGCTCCTCCCCTTTAGCCTCATTCCTTGCATCCCACACCCCCGTGCAATCCCCACACTCTCCTCTCAACGGCCATCGTCAATGCCCTTGTGGCACTTCGGGCTCTCAACCGCTCCCTCTCCTCGGTTCCCCTCAGTCGTCCTGCGGCTCCTCCCCTCCCTACCGACCTCACCAGTGGTGGTGTGGTGGTCGGCGGCGTCATCGCTATTGGTGGCGCCGCCGTTCCCGGTGGTGGTGCTCCTCATCTTGGTGGCGCTACTGTTGCTGGTGTCGTTGGTGGCGCCATCCCTGCAAGTCTCGCTGGCGGTGCTGCTTGTCAGGATTCTGAGGGGAGCAGCGGGGGCAGACTGATGGCTGTAGCTAAGTGGAAGGAAGGTTCGACAAAGGAGCGAACAGCTGTTGACTTTCTGATGTCACAAAAGCAAGGAAGCTGTAGGTGCAAGTACATATGTGGCAAGGACCACTGCAAACGAGGCACGGACTAGTAGCACCTGTGCCTGAGTGCGGGTCTTGGCAAGGAATGGGCGCAGTGCCAATTGGCACGGGCGCAGGAAAGCTCGAGGCGCCACGGCAGGGTGGTGCGGGCGCGACGGAGGAGTGCAAAGCAACGGAGGCGCCTTGGGAGATTCAGGCGAGCGCGGCAAAGCCAGGTAGCGATGTGCCTCAGGCAAGAGGAGAGCAATGGCAGAACTGAAGGGCGAAGCTTGTGCCACGGCACCGAGGCACGTGGAAAAGGTCGCGGCGCCAAGGTGTGGGCACGTAGTGAGTAGCTGATGAGTATGCCACAGCTGAGAAGCGGGCACGATGAAGGAAAACGACGAAATCACTGAAAGCGGCACGGGCAGCATGGCAAGGATGCGGGAGAGTTAGTGCCACAGCCCGTAGGCAGGCAGCAGACTGAATCAAAAGGGAATGAGTTGATAGACTTGATGCAAGAATACAATGGGAGACAGAGGACACTACATCCTAGAGCTATCCTTGTCCTACGATCTCCCCTACGGGGGACGGTACGTGCAAGTTAGTCTAGTGGTTCCGTTGTTGTGTGCAGAGTCGCGGTGCGACTCCGCCGCCACGTAGTTGGGGTCTGGTAAGGCCAAGTGCAGCGGTCGTCTTGCTTTCGTGCACCACGCGAGGCGGTTCGCACGACAGCCAGCTGAGCGCTGCCTGAGAGAGTGTCGTTGGTGCGGTTTTGTCTTGACGCGAGGACCGGGACGCGCCAGTGCCGACCGGCGGACGTGCTGCATGGTCAGTGACGACCGGTAGCGATTGTTTTTGTGCCAAGGATTTTTTTGGCGCTCAGAGATGTTCCGCTCGGTTCAATCTTTTCTGTATTTTTCATCTTCCCACTGCTGTTCTTAGGCATGGGGTATTTCTGTAATATTTCTAGGAGCCTTGACCTCAGATATGTCTTGTGCACATTGGAGTTTGATTCTGACACCCTCCCTCAATGGCACAAGACATAGCTTGTTTTGCAGAGGTGGTAGTGATGCAGAGCTGGGGCAGTAGTCCGGGCGACCATTTTTGGTCGTGACGCGAGAACCAGGATAACAACCTAGGGTTGTGTAGTGGTTGTGGCGGAGGATGTGTTTGTTTTCCCAGAGTTTGGTCCTGGAGAGAAGCTTGGGTCTGTGGAGCCAGGGAGGAACATTTTCCTGCTTGATCTTGCCTCGTGTGGAGCTGTGGTTATGCTGAGTTGATGAGGCAGGAGAGATGGTTGGAGAGGGGAGAGAGCAGTCTTCTTCTGTTGCAGCAAGGACAGAGACTGTTGGGATCTTGGTCCGTGATATGGATGATGCTGAGGAGGCAGTTGAGGTTTGTGGAGTCAGCGACAGGCCGTAGAAGGTGGACATGAAGTCATTCACTTCGTCAAAGGTGAATAGCAATGTGATGTCTTCTGGGGTCTGCTTTTCCATTGGTAGGTTTAGTGACACAGAGGGAGAGACTGGCGTTGCTTCTATAGTGGCAACATTGTCGTCTGGAATGTCCAGGGTGATCCCATAGACAGTCTTCATGAACTTGGCAATTTCCAATCAAGTAAAAGGTGAAGTTGGTGAATGAAGGGGTAAGGAGGCACGGTGATTGTTCCCTGTTGTTGATGCTGTTGCAGTAGAGTCACCTCTGACATGTCCTGTTGAAACTGGTGGAGATGTGAGTTGACTCCTGCTTTGCGGTGAGGGAAAAGGTTGTGGGATATTGGCAGGACCCAAGAAGATGCGGTTCTGATGGAGTGTTGAGGATAGTTTTGAAAATGGAGGCTTGTGGCCGGTGCAGCGGAGAAGATGGCGTC
The DNA here is from genome assembly GCA_023375785.1 of Penium margaritaceum. Taxonomy (NCBI): domain Eukaryota; kingdom Viridiplantae; phylum Streptophyta; class Zygnematophyceae; order Desmidiales; family Peniaceae; genus Penium; species Penium margaritaceum. The sequence goes on from SZWC01001325.1 coordinate 201,259, forward strand.
GATTTCTTTGAGCTTGACTTTTTGAGAGAGGAAGAGAGATGTCCCTGGTGTGACCTTTGTATGATGAGAGGAGCGTTGCAGTAGTTGCGGTGGAGAATCTTTCCAAGAGGTTGGCTGAAGATGAGCACGTTGACTGAGGATGCGGGACGTGGTGGTTGAAGAAATCATCGTCTTCTAGGGCGAAGAGGCGCCCTGATAGAGGTTCTCTGGCAACTGGTGGGTTTGGGCAGTGAGGGAGACGTTGCATCTATAGTGTTGGTCCAGCTGCACTTGAGGTACTGGAAGTTTGCTGCTTCAATTGGTGAAGAAGGCGTTTGCAGAGAGTTGCTGCCAGCCCTCCGGCGAGAAAGAGATGCATGTTGCTGTCACATGCAAGAAGAGAGGACGGGTGATGTGTCTGTGATGATGCTTATCCTGCGGATGTAGTTGAATGGGAATGGGTAGCTTGTGATGATAAGTCGGCTTCTGTGACGCTGATTTGCAATTGAGGAGATGCTGCTGCTGCGGCGGAGGCAAGCTACTTCTGTGTCTACTGCAATGTGGTCCTTGTTGGTGGTGACGGTGTCTGCTATCGATGACAGCTGTCGCTGCTTGAGATGATGTTGCTGCTTCTGCTGCAGTTCAAGTACAGCACCACCAGGCGGCTGTGCCCATACACAGTTAGGTGGTGGTGCTGATTCGTCCACTGCAGGCTGATGAAAAGAGAAATAATGGATGCTGCTATTTGTTATAGAAGCTGTGAGGTGCTGCTGATGTTGGCTGCTGCTGTGATGACTGCTGTTGCTGCTGCGAGGAGAGATAGGCTGTGTCCTCCGTGCGTTGTCACGAGGAGAATGCGCCGATACGCATCCCTCTTGACAGTGCGTGGGTGGCGGTACCAGTGCTGATGCTGCAAGTGACTTTTGTGGCTGGGATTGAGGAGGTTGCGACAGCGCGGTTCAGCCTGGTGTTTCAGGCGTCAGAAGCTTAGAAGCGGAAGGTAAGAAACGCAAGTTCTTTCCCTGGGCTCTGATACCATGTCAGGATTCTGAGGGGAGCAACAGGGGCAGACTGATGGCTGTAGCTAAGTGGAAGGAAGGTTCGACGAAGGAGCGAACGGCTGTTTACTTGTTGATGTCACGAAAGCAAGGAAGCTGTAGGTACGAGCACATTGGTGGCAAGGACCGCTGCAACCAAGGCACGGACAAGTAGCACCTGTGCCTGAGTGCGGGCCTTGGCAAGGAATGGGCGCAGTGCCAATTGCCACGGGAACTGGAAAGCTGGAGGCGCCACGGCAGGGTGGTGCGGGCGCGACGGAGGAGTGCAAAGCAACGGAAGCGCCTTGGGAGATTCAGGCGAGTGGCAAAGCCAGGTAACGATGTGCCTCAGGCAAGAGGAGGGCAACGGCAGACCTGAAGGACGAAGCTTGTGCCACAGCACTGAGGCGCGGGATACAGGCCGCGACGTCGAGGTGCGGGCATGCAGTGAGTAGCCGATGAGTATACTGTTGACATGGTGTGCCCCTTGCCATGAGTGCCATTGATTGTGTTCCCTGGTTCGTCCACTGGTGAGTGGTCGAACACCTGATCTGACTTTAGATTTGGATTCCTTGGATTTTTCCATGCAATATCGAGCTTTGAATTGCTCGATTTGAGTGAGTATTCAGAAAGTTAGCCTGGCCCGAACTTCGGGTGTTGGGCGGGTGGAATCTGGTACCCGCCATGGGTGGCGGGATAATCCACCGCCGGTGATCCGAGTTCAACTCCAGCGAGCTCCAAATGCACCTGGGCCATAAAAGAAGCAACCAGAGGACTCTCCTTGACCAGGGTGAACTTCTCCTTGACTTCTGGGCAAGGAAGGGCGCTTCGACGGGACATCGTCGAAGCGCAGCCCGTTGCCTAGCGTGCAAGGCAAGGTGGGCGGCTCCACCAAGGGTTACTTCGACGGCCGTAGCAGGGGCTCTACTGCTCCGATTTGGGCGTGCTTGGATGCGTTGGAAAGCTTAGATCACACGCTATAAGGATCTGATGTAATCTCACTGTGCTACGTAATAAAAACATTCTTCGATTCAGTTCTACTGAATGCGACGTGTTCTACCCACTCACATCCGTGATCCTTGTGCTCCACACTCTTCACCATTGGTGTCCATTGGCTCCTCCAAACATTGGCAGCGTGTACCAGTGAGAGCTAGGCATCCTTGAGGGTGCCTCCACACCCACTAGTGCCAACAAAGGGTTATGGACCCACGTGCCTAGAAGGACCCCAGCTCTACAACTTTCACGCTACCGCCGCGCGTCATGGCACTGACCGAGCAAGAGACCATCGGCGCCGTCTCCAAGTTCGACGCGCTTGGCTTCCACCTGTGGAGGTGGGAGTTTGAGGTCTTCCTCGATGACAAGGACCTGCTTGAGCTGGTCGAGGGTGAAGAAACTGCCCTTCCGGATACCGCGATGCCGGAGGAAGTGGACACGTACAAGAAGCACAACAAGAAGGCGCGCTTGCCTCGTTGGTGTATGCGCTTGCTCCGATGCAGCGCTCCCTCATTCAAGGATGCACGGAGGCTACAGAGGCCTGGAAGAAACTCTGCACCATCTACCAGTCCACCAACCTTGCTAACCAGCTCTTCGTCTTCAAGAGGCTCGTCACCCTCCGTGCCAACGAAGGCGACGACATCATGGAGATCCTGCAGCAGATCGAGTCCCTTACTGCCGAGTGCGTAGCCACCGGGTGGAAGGTCGACCCTCAGCTGCAAGCCATGATCCTCCTTCTGGCCTTGCCGGAAAGTTGGAGTCCCATGATCACCGTCGTTGGTGGCTGGTCCGCCGATGAGCTGAAGTACCCGAAGGTGGCTGAGTACGTCCGCAACGAATGGATGCGGCGTGGTGGGAGAGAGAGTGGGGCAACATCGAGTTCCGCCTATGCCGTCCGTCCTCAAGGTGGAGGGGGAGGCAAGAAGGGGAAGGGTGCAAATCAGGGCACCAAGAAAGGTGACAAGAAGGGGGAGTGCTACAACTGTGGCAAACAGGGCCACTACGTACGCGACTGCCCCAACAAGAAGTCGGACCAGCCCGGGAAGGGAAGCATGGCAAGGCCGCGGGAGAGTTAGTGCCACAGCCTGTAGGCGGGCAGCAGACTGAATCGGAAGGAAAAGAGTTGATAGAATTGATGCAAGAATGCAATGGGAGACAGAGGACATTATATCCTAGAGCTATCCTAGTCCTACGATCTCCTCTACGGGGGACGCTACGTGCAAGTTAGTCTAGTCGTTCCGCTGTTGTGTGCGGAGTCGCGGTGCGACTCCGCCGGCTCGTAGTTGGGGTCTGGTAAGGCCAAGTGCAGCGGTCGTCTTGCTTTCGTGCACCACGCGAGGCGGTTCGCACGACAGCCAGATGAGCGATGTTCGAGAGAGTGTCGTTGGTACGGTTTTTTCTTGACGCGAGGACCGGGGCGCGCCAGTGCCGCCCGGCAGAAGTGCTGCATAGTTGGTGAAGACCGGTAGCGATTGTTTTCGTGCCGAGGATTTTGTTGTCGCTGGGAGATGTTCCACTCGGTCCAATCTTTTCTGTATTCTTCTTCTGCCCACTGCTGTTCGTAGGCCTGGGGTATTTCTGTAATATTTCTGGGAGCATTGACCTCGGATATGTCTTGTGCACATTGGATTTTGATTCTGACACTGATGTCCCCGGTGGTGCTGTTGCTGCCGGAGGTGCTGGTGCTACCAGGGGTGCTGCTGCCGCTGGAGGTGCTGTTGCTTCCGGTGGTGCTGCTGTCGCCGGCGGTGCTGCTAACGCCATCGGTGCTGGTGTCGGCTGTGGCACTGTCCCCACTGGTGGGGCTCCTGCTGGCGGTCTTCCGCCTGGTGATTCTCACGGTACCTTCGCCCGCCCTGAGGCTCGCCTTGACACCATGACGATTGCAAATGCTTTGCTTGTTGGCCTCGGTCTCCACCCGCCCACCGTGCAGATGTCCCTCACATTCGCTCCTAGCCACGTTGCCGACACACCATTTAGCGATTGATCCTCTTGCTTTGTCTCCTGGGCACACATGCATGGCCTTTGGGAGTACTACGATCCTGCTCCCATCCTCCCTCGCATGCACCCAGACCGTGTGCCCCTTACCTTTCACCTGATGTACTCAGCGGCCCCCACCGTCACTCTTCGCCAGCTTGATCGTTTTGCCCCCAATCCCGCTCTTCCTGCTCGTCCTCGCGAGGCCTGGGCCTCCCTCCTTGTGCTCTACTCCTCCAAATTTCTTCGCTCTTCTGCCTCCCTTCTAGCTGACCTTTGCACTCTCTGCTGTCTTCCCGCCCAGTCTCTTAAGGCCTACCTTGGTCGCGCCGAGCTTCTCCAGATCAAGCTTCTCACGGCGGATGCCTCGTTTGACTGACTAGGCGTTTGCGCCTACCTTCTAAGAGCGTTCCTTCTCCATCATCATTTGATGCAGCCACTTTAGCCTCCTTAGCCTCATTGATTGACCTATTATCATGATCAATTGTCATCAATTATTGCACGTGGTTTGAACCATGCGCCCAACTCTTTCATTATAAGCCATAATGCTTTGTATTAGTGCATGTGGTTCACCCTTCCATCCACTCCTATCAGATATCAGCAATCAGCTGATACGTGGTTCTCCATTCTGTAGTGACATGCACCCACGTTGACATCATCACTTAGTTCAAGCAATTCACCCCTGAGCCCACACCTTTCATGATCAGCCACCGCTTCACTTTGCGTACTCACGTGGTTCTGCCTTTATGCCCATTTTGCATTTCCATCATTACATCAGAACCCACATTAGTTGTGAAGAGCTATTTTGCACAAAATCTATGAACACCAGTGGAACTGGAAAGCTCTTGTCTCCATGCTTATTGAGCTTGAGCTAACCAGCAAAACAAAAGGCAAAATTTAGAACCTTGGCAAACTTCCTACTCTGCCACTTGCACATACGTAGAGGAACAGTTGTAAAAAAGCTCCCTCTCTCAATTGCGTTGTGGTAACATCCATTATTAGCATCCTGAACATATCCTCATCTTGTGGTACCAGCACGAGCATCTTTAGCAGCTGAGTGTAGATGAAACCATCTCCTCATCTCGTATACCTTCATGTATCAGGTAAAACGTGTCTCATTGCTCTTTAAGATCATTCTAATCGGTGGAATAAGACGTTGCCACCTCTAGAGTCAGATCCGTGAATGCTCTTCTGTGCATTAGCACCATCACCACTAACAAATCACACTCTAAAGATGTTTGACTTAGCATGTGCAGCTCATAATGTTTGCCGCCACAAATTGGTCACTTAGGATAAGTTAGAAACTGAATTTCACTATCTTAGTACTTTAAATGATCATATTTTATGAACTTAGCAGGCTCTCAGTCTTTAATGAATCAAAGGTTCTAGATGAAGCAACGAGCAATGAGAACATCTTGGAAAGATGTAGCCAAATCAAATGGGGTCGGTATGGCCGTTACTTCATGAGACAGAAGTGTCTGAAGAATGAAAGAAGTGGAGCAGACATCTGCGAGAGCAGGGGCAAGTAGCAAGAGGTTGCGCAAGGACAAGTTTGTGACGTAGGCAGAGAGCGGTAGAACAATGCAGGAGTTAATCGGAACCGAGGATGTAAAGGTTGTGGCACGGGAGACAGATTACCATGAGAGACTGGCGAGAGAATGCCGGAAGTGGAATGAAGAGTTGATGGAAACGGCGAGATGGACGGGGGAGCGAGAGTGACGGAGTCAAAGACTGAGATTGGATGGCCAGCAAGGAGTGAGCAGTGAGTGAGCAGAGCGGAGGCACGGCGACGAAGCCGCAGAACCTAAGGCGAACAGAATTAGAATAACGGTTATTTTAACTCGAGGGAATAACATCCTCGGTATATACAGGCAGAACAAAACCAGTAGGTAGAGCAACAAAATTCATTCCGCTAGCCTAAGGCGGGTGACACATGTCACATTATTAAGGGATATCCTGACTGTCGTCGAACGGTCACAGAGTCGACGAGCCGTTGGTCAAGTTGGTTCGGTGATGAGCCGGAACCGTTATTGAGAACTCGGAGTGACACAAGAGATGATCCTTCTCGCTGCTAGATTTATATTCGTGACAAAAAGTTGCTGTTTTTTATCCAAAGCAGGTTGCATGTGGATGAGCCAAACTTGTGCTCATGTTTAGAGGCAGCGTTTGGCCACGTTTAGAATTATTAGTTGTATCCAACATTCTAGTCACGACAGACCTGATACGATTCCTCCCTCTTTGATTGTGTCGCTCCATCACTTACTAGTGACGTTTTGCACCATCAGTGAAGATGAAGACTTCTCCCATTGTCAAATAAACACGTGTTTTGTAAAGGTGATTGTATTCATCACATAAGAATAATCTTTTGGTGTCTCATTGAGCATGACCTCTACATGATACGTTGGTCCCCTCACCATTTTGCAAGTAGAAAAACTACTTGGTGAACTTGGTTAATTATGATTTTGGTAATTGTATTTCTTTACCGTGTTTTCTTTTGTGTGAACCTCATTCACTCCTACCTTGAAATAATAAGCCTCATTTTCCCCTTCTGAGGAACAATAAGCCTGTTTCGACCTAGCCTCTTTAAGATCAGCCCCATATTCCCACCCAATTCCGCCATGCTCAAACGACATGCGTCGATGTTTGAGCATAGAGAAAACGGCCATGCATCTCTACAGATCTGCCCTCACAATTGAGGGCCACAATCGTGCAAGGCAGATGGAGGGAGTTGATTAAAATTCTGGGAGAATGCTGTTTGATGTTCGGCAATAGTAGTTTAATGTCAAACCATCTCACCCCTTTTGCCTCTCCACTGTCTGTTCCCCCCTTTGCATGTTTGATCACACCCAACACAATCGGTGGCTGTAATCATAGTCGGTTGGGGATAATTGGGGGAATAAGGAAAAGGGGGGAATATCACAAAAGAGATTTTGGCAGAGAGACGTCGGTCCAAATTTCACGTCTGAAGGAATGTGGAATTTTTTATTCCTCCCTTTTTTGGTTTTTCAACCTCAAAACCTGGTTCCTATATGGAAGAGACCTACACACCCCCTTTCTTCTCACACAAGGGCTTAGTGTTGTACAGGCACCTCCTGGGTTTTGCGGTAGCGGGACCCAATACGTCTCCTTCCAATGAATGGGGAGTCTTGGACCCCCCATGCAAACCCCCGGGAACCACCTTCCAAACAATCACAACCCCTTAATGAAGGGATTAGTGTTATTTGCTGAGAGCCAGTGATATTAGCAGGTTGAATCTACGTGACATGTGATAAATACATGCTAATTTTTTGGGAGACTAATGGGGATTTCTCTATTTCTTTTGAAGCTTTAAGTTAATGCTTCTTTTGAGGGGTCGATGGGGCTTATTGTTTTGAGGAAGGGGAAATGCGGGCTTATGGTTCCAAGAGAGGGGCAAATGGGAATTTTTATTCCAAGGTAATGGGGTTGAGGCTTTTTTCTTAAAAAGGGATAAAAATATGAGAGGTTCCTTGTTTGACCCTTGTCTCGACGCGCACTGCCTCTCGTAGGAAGTCGTATGAGGGTGATGCCGTATCGCTTACTGGTTCTCCGGGGAGGCTTGTCTTGGGAGTGCCCACCCATTGGATGTCCTTTCAAGGGCAAGAACGATCTCATTGATGGCCGTCAAAATCACGCATGGAGACTTGTAGGGCGAAAGCGTGGGATGGAGGAATACATTCAGACACATGCCACCAACAGCGGGAAAAATAAAGTTTGATCGTTAAAGGAGATGGCAAATCACAAACGCAGCACATCCGTTGCAGGCCAATGAGAGTCGACATTTGGTGTTTGCCACCCTTATTTGTTGTTCGACGTCCAGTGTAAGGACCAACAAAAGTTATGGGTTTCTGGAGGTTGCAAATGCCACACGATATTTGCTGTAATTTACTTTTGCGATTGCGATTGTTCTAGGAACTTTTGCCTCAAACGCAAGAATGAAGGCTTAGTTTTAGCGAAATATTGTCGAGTGTGCAGAAAAACACAACGGTCACCATTGCATATCATCGCTGCTCACTCGGTCATAAATTTCAGTACATGCAATAGTGGATTCCAACGATAGCGGGTCCTGGTATGTCTGCAGCTTGGCCCTAATCATAAAGGGGACATAATAATCCAAAGTTGACAATTTCTGGACACCAGCTTGTGGAACAGACACAAACCATGGACGTGTTTTTAATCCATCACTTTGTGTCTAGGCAGGTCGCAAACCAAGCAGTTCAGAAATATTTGCCCTTAAAACATGGTTCATAAGATTGTTGCTCTTTTAAGCCCTTTATCACAGCTTTCGAGTCAAATTACTCTCATCTGGTCCTTAAACCCTTCTTCCCAACCGGGTTGTTGTTCAAAACGTTGTCATATCCCCTCAAGCAAATAATGTTTTCACTAAAATTCACTCCTACATTCCTTAAGTTATGCTTCTGGTAGTACCACCAGTTGGTTTTCCTCATATATAAAAAGCGTGAGGAGAACAAATCCTCAAGCGTTGAAGTGAAAATGTATGTATGTATTCTTATCTATGTATTTTTATTGAAAAAAACATTTCAATCACATAACAGCACAATTCTTTAATGAACTGCGAATTCAATATTTAGTCCTAAAATTAACATGGCACTTGCAAGTTACAAACATCACATTCCTCAGACGTTGCTTCACATGGTCATGCATCCTTATTAAACACAATGGAAAAAGGGATGGACAGAAAAATACTTAGATATATTTTTGTTTTGAGTGAGCTCTCACGGTTAAGAGCTAATTGCTCATTGATTTAGCATACCAGACTCGAAATTGAGGAACCCAACTTCAGGAAGCCAGCTGCAAGTCCGCATTTCAAATGCGTAATTTGAGCACCTTAAAGATCAGTGACGACAAGAACGATGTCGCATTCGCAAGGAATAACAGGTGTGATGCCTAGTTTGAGATAGGTCACCATTAATGCCAAGTTTTTTGGCGTTACGCACAAAAGAACATGGGTGCTAAAATCAACCACTTCATATCACTAGATCGCACAATGGATTGAGAGAGGCTAAGAGCTAATTGCACACCCACAAAAAAGATCCTCCAAGATCCTCCATGTCGAAGGCGGGAACTGTTGTTCGAAACTCTCTGTACCCAATTACTGTCGGACGAAAACATCGATAGACAGGTGGCGTCACGCATAGGATATTAGCGAATCTCTCTAACTTGCATATTTCCGATTGCGGTCAACCCGTATGACAGAACGCAACGAGCAAGTCCGAGCCAGTCGTGCGAGTCCGTACTGGTGGTTCAAGAAATTTATGCAGAACGCAACGTAATCAAGAACTAATCTGACCGCCGTGGCATCGCACGACTAAAACCGTGTCGGCTAAGGCGTCGCGCAAAACCGCCCATACTAATATAGATGTAGAAGCAGTTGATTTTAATTGAGCTGTTGCCGTCTCGCTGCCGAATCATGCACCCACGCGGTGAGGCTATCTGTAGCGAAAGTCATGAGCGATGCCATGTTTTTTGGGGCGCGACGCCAAAAAACGCCAGAAAGCTGGTGACTGATCTCGAACGAGGCACCACACCTGTTCGTCCTTGCGAACACGGCAGCGTTCTTGTCTGCACTGTCAACATAAACCACGGTCAACGTGCGCCTTTTCTCTTCTCCTTGTCCGTAACAGCGCACGCTTGTCCGCGTCATCAGTTTATTCATCGAGGTGTAAGGTGTTATTTCGTTCCACCTTCCAGTTGCCTTTATTGCAATTTGAGATCGCGGCCGGCAGGTTCTGTGCCCAAGAGCGCTGTCAAAAACCATGCGGTCGTTTTGTCCATTTTCAAAATGTCACAATGCTCGACGGCAGGATGTTTGTATTGTTTTGTTCGCGGGAGCGTATACGTTAGGTCGTCGCTTAGTCCTTGTGGCATAGTGTCGCCAAACGCGGGATGGGAATTGCCTTCGCTGTTGCATCACAACCGTGGCATTTGCGGAGCATCACAAAAGCCCCCTTTCGCTCGACAATGTTGTGCCCTCGACCAGTCATATGGCCGCCATTTCGGACGCATTATGTTGTCGTTTAGTCCTTGTAAAGATCTTATCCCGTGAACAACTTTGGCTGTCTCATGTTTCTCTTTCCGAGCTTCGTGCCGTTTTTTCCTCCCCCTGTTTTGAGCTACTCCACCTCTACTTTCCTCACTTCATTGTACGCGCTTTTCCTTGGTTTTCCAAATTCCTTTTCGTACCTTCTTTCTGCCTTCCTTCCTCAGTCAGCGACTGGCGGAGGAGCAAATCCGTTGCTGTTTCTCTCTTCTGATCCTTCTCAGCATGTGAAAGGTGCGGTTAGGGTTCATTTCCTCCGTGGGGTTGCCCCAAAAAACAACAAACCCGCTTAGCGGCTCATCAGCAGCCAAAGGGTCTCCTCCCTGTCTGTCTCTTCACAGCGAAGACATAGATGGGGCTCGCTAACCGCAACTAGACAACTACGGCGTCTTTTTATAATCGCAACATAGATGGGGTTGTTTAAAACTTAGTCGCAAGGTCCAGCCACTAAAGGACCCCATCCGATTTTTTTAGAGGTAAAGTGCGAACGTGCGAATGCCAACAAAAGACCAAAGATAAGACAAACGAACAAGACAAAGTATACTTCAGGAGAAAAGAACAGCGATGACAATGAGTTTGATGCAACGCACGAACAAAAAGTCAAACCTAGTGTAACGAATTGGTACGGGAAGCATGGCCCATTGGGCCAAAACCGCGGTGATTGAGGGTCTCCGACCCTCGACCCATCCCGACCAATCGCCCACAGTCCAGGACCCATTCAAGCGATGAGGAGAGGCCGGCTTGCGCTACACTCCTCCCACCTAGGAGTGGACCCGCCTTCGGCGTCCACAGAGGGACTCGAACCCTGGCGCTCTGATACCAATGTAACGAATTGCTAGGGGAAGCTTGGCCCATTGGGCCAAAACCGCAGTGATTGAGGGTCTCCGACCCTCAACCCATCCCAACCAATCGCCCACAGTCCAGGACCCATTCAAGCCATGAGGAGAGGCCGGCCCACGCTACACCTAGCTCGCTACCACCTTGACCTTTTTTTCAGCCAATGTTTGTCTCCAAAATAACCTACAGAAATCGGTCCGGGGTTTATATGACTCCAAAGCTTTGCTAGTCTAAAAGGCGAACTTCTCCTACAAATACAACATGATGAAAATAATAATAATACCAAATAATATATATTTTCAAAATGTTTATAGTTAAATACACTTATTATATGTATGTGGCATTTCAAAAAAGTAAGGGTTTTGGGTGTTCTCGCTACAATCACCATTGCCGATATAAAAGTTTGAATAAAATTTGAATACAATTCTGAATAAAGTTTTATAAAAAGACGACATAAGCCTAAGATGAAAAGTGCTTACATCGCTTATGTGCTTACATCGCTTAGGGGTCGTCAGACAGGGAGGGGTGGGGGAGGGGGGGAGAAAAGTGGAAAAACAAGAAGCAAAAATAGGGGAAGAAAAATGAGGCTCGGAAGGCAGTTTGTACATGTAGATCGCTCCTCCAAATAAAAGTATCCTTAGTCTAAAAACTCCACTGTCGCCGTGAAGTTTAGGCGCAGACGGTAACTTGCTACGATGCGAACGGAGAAGTTGAGTTCGAGTCTTCCTCTTTTCCTCATTTGACCGTGTGGAAGGTAGGTGGGTGTTGTCCCACCTGCGACTTTCCCTTTATAGAACGTTCTCCAACTATCGCTGTCTTGTTTTTTCCTCTAGCTACTCGTCGTGCGGTACCTCTTGTCTTTTTTTCTGTTCTTTTCGTTCAGTGGAATTTGTCTCACAAAGGCATGAACGGCGTCCGCTACTCCTCAGACGCGCACGTCGACTTCGCGTTTGGAACACCCGTTTTAAACAACCCCATCTTTGTTGCGATTATAAAAAGACGCCGTAGTCGTCTAGTCGCGGTTAGCGAGCCCCATCTATGTCTTCGCTGGTCTCTTCAGTTCCGGTTTCGGTCACCCCCATTTCATGGGCCTCCATCATCGTTCTCCTCGGCCGCAGCCCAAGGCGGTTAGCGCTCGAGCACATCCAGACCTGCCGAGTCTATCTTTCTCCCGGCGGAAGCGAAGGCGCGTAATGCCTACCGGCGCACCACAGATGGCGACGGTCACCAAGACTGCCACCGCCCTTCTCCTGGCTGCAGCGCTGCTTGTCGTAGTCCCCGCCACCAACGCCGTGCCGTTGTCGACTTCGCAATGTGAGACCGCCAGCCTCGCTGACCGTCGCGGTCACAGACTCGGCACTGCATCGCCTCCAGCAATGGCCTGATGCCCGCGCAATGTGTCTGGTCGTTGTCTGTGTCTCTCTGTGGGAGATCACCCGCCTCAACCTCTTCCGTGAAGCTCTCTTCTGCGCTTCTGTCAGTAGCACAGACGCATTCACCGCAGTATGTGTGCCAAGACCATGTTCTAACCCGGCCTGCTGCAAACGGCAACTGCAGCTAGACGTCAAGCCTTTGTGAGCACGAAACAGCGTACCAAACATCATGTGCCCCTTTTTGGACACACAGTACTGGTCCTGGTCTATGCCTCCCAAGCGCCTGTGCTGAACCTGGTTGCTGTCTCAGCTGTGCGATTTACATGCGCCGACTGTCGCAGCTGGCTCACAGTGGGGTGGACATACGTGGTGAGATTGTGCTACAGCTGCCGCCGTAGATGCGCTTTGGCAACTAACACACATCGGCAGCAACTGCGCTTTGGCAACAATAGAGCTACAGCTGAGTGCAAAAAGCATTGACAATGCGCAAAAGGACGACGGCTCAATGCGGCCGTCGATCAGGACACTGGTGTGGAGCAAGTCGTGACTGCACTGCTGGCCATCCTGACGTCATGCCACGTCATTGTGCACATTGATTTGGAGGTTGAGTTAATCGACTCAAAAACGTGCACTCGTAGATCAGTGCATGTTTTTGGGCCGGAAGTCCGACTTCGGGGGGCGAAATCAGACTTCGTCCGGCTCTGCGACGTCGCAGGCGGAGCTCTGCCAGCAAAGTCGTCAAACAGTCACAAACCCCTTGAGCGAGGGGTTTGAGACTGTTCGAGGGGGGTTTGAAGGTAGGTTTGGATGGGGGGTCCAAGACTCCCCCTGCGATGGAAGGGAATTTGCTGGGCCCCGCTACCGCGGGGCCCAGCAGATGCCCGCGCAGAAATAAAACCCAAAACCCCCCAATGTAATTTGGTGATGGGTTTGTTTGACGTTTTGGCTTCAAACTAGGGGTTGAACGCGGATTTGCGTGGTGGGAAAAAAAATGAAAAGGGCGTTTTCGCTCGATCGTGATTGAGCGACGACCCCTCTTTTTTTTGCCTCAGACATGCAAACCCCCTCTACGATGTAGGGTTTTGTGTTTTGCGCGGGCGGAGCCCGCGCAAAACACTGGAAACCCTAAATCATACGAGGGGGTTTGCATGTCTGACGCAAAAAAAAACAAGGGGTCGTCGCTCGATCATGACCTCGCGATCGAGCGTGGACCACCGTTCTGACATCGGCAAAGCCGATGTCAGAACGCGCAGACTTTGTCTCCGATTTTGGAAAGTTCTGAAATCAAGGGCAAAGTCGGAAAGAAACTTCCGACGCGGCCATTTTGGCCGATGCAGTCGAACTCGAGTGCATGATTTTTAGTCGATTAGCCCTAAATGTTGATTTGAGCATGAAGGCCGCGTAGACGTTGCTTCATTCATGTGCGTGTGTGTATGTATATATGTGTGTGTGTGTGTGTGTGTATGTATGTGTGTGTGTGTGTATGTGTGTGTGTGTGTGT
>SZWC01001325.1:230888-241275 GCA_023375785.1 Penium margaritaceum
GTGTGTGTGTGTGTGTGTGTGTGTGTGTGTGTGTATGTGTGTGTGTGTGTGTGTGTGTGTGTGTGTGTGTGTGTGTGTGTGTGTGTGTGTGTGTGTGTGTGTGTATGTGTGTGTATGTGCACATGTGTGTGAATGTACGTACACACGTGCATGCTCTTTTGGCCTCACTTTGCTCGGAATGCAGAAATCTTTGCTACAACAGTTTCATTGGAACACTTCCACACGGTATTCGGAACTTACGTGGAATCACTAAGCTGTAAGGAATTGGGCAGTTATTCAAACATGTGAACTAGCAGCGGTTGACGGCAAAAATATAAAACATTTCTGCAGATCAATTTCATCTGGTGGTTGCAATTCAACCACCAGCCTTGGCGATCACAGCAGTCTTTCCTACTTCAATGAAGGTGTGACTGGTCTACAACGTTTGATGATGTGGTGCAAATTCCCACAAAGAGCACACACATACATGCAAGGGCATGAGTGCCTGTGCACTCTAACCCAACTGTTAGGCCCAAAGCAGCAGGCTGTTGCACAGCCTGCAACAGATTCAAGCCATGCAGTCGAAGGATATCTCCTGAGGATTCATCTACAATGTATGGAGTTCAGATCTCCCTTCCTGTACACATATGCATCCATCCCACACCAAACCTCCCCAATCTTCCTCCCCCACACCACGCCACTCTTATGGGCATAAAGGAGCCTCTTTTTCACTGCTGGCGTATGGGTGAACAAGAAGCCTACATTGGCAGTAGAATGAGGGCTTGTTCTAGGCTTGTTCTAACAAGGACTTGTGTCTCACTTTCATGTTTGGTGAGGCTGCATGGAGGAGGGAAAGGGCAACAGCACCCAAACAGATGTGAGGTGGTACATGTGGAAGAAGGTCACATCAAGCTTCAATGTAGGTTGTTTCGGTGGTAGTCTGCTGTTTGAGTGCTATTCTTCTGTTTCTGGGAGTTGCAAGGACTCTCCTAGAAGTAGCAGGGGGTGCTTTGGGTTGTTCATCTGTGTACGTGGAAGGCACATCTATGGACTGCATGCATGAGCATGCATGACCTTTGCGTGTTTTGGATGGAATCACACTGGCAGCAGATACTCCGAGTCGGATAATGTGGTCACAGGCAATTAGGTCCCCCCTCACTCCGTGCGTGAAATTTTCAGCACGTGACTCCGCCTGCAGACTGGTCGGAACGAGCAAGCAGGTTCGGTGCATCGCAGAACTGGCAGCGGGTGCTTTGTATTTTTTTGTATGTACGCTAGGAAGGTGCTTCATGGGTTCCTGCAGAACAGCTGCATGCGCTGGACAAGCATTGATTGAACTGTTGTGACATGCTGCTGGCTAATGTTTTGCTATGTTCAGGAGTGCGTAGTCTCTGGGTTCAGTCAGTGGGGATGTCCCATCTCATTGAGCCAGTTGACACATCGGGTTCAGCTGTAAGTGATGTGGAGGGATTTCCGCCATGGTGCAAGGGCCATGAAAGGAAGTGGAACTGCTCGGGCCTCTTCATCTCCCTTTGCATGCACCTGAAAGGACCAACACGTGACTGCTGTCATCCCTGTGCAAGCTTCTGTTCCATGCACCATAAAATGGATGTGTCGTTTGTACCTACTACCTTCCTGATTTTTAAATTCCACGTTTTAGGTTTTCAAGAATTATGTGATCTTTAATTTTGACGTGAATTATGTGGTTTGCATTGATTTGGTGATCCTAATTGGTCGAATTTGTGGATAAATAGGACTTTATTTCGACGAAGTGGACTGTTTACTATTTTGCTGGTCCTCAATTTTGACGAGCTTCGAGTGGGTGGTCATGCGCGCGTCCCTCTTGCATCTTCAAGTCTCTCAAAAATTGAATCTCAAACTTAGGAACCATCACATTCTCTGTCCACACGTGTCAGTTTGTCTGACATTTTGTCAAACAGGCTGTCAGACAAACTGACGTGCTTGGCGCGACGGCTCAACCGTCGCGCTCACACATCAAACGTCAAGACATTAGCCAACCCGGGGAAAGAAGAAAGGGAAGAATACAAAAGGGCACTCTAAATTCGACGACACAATGACTGAATTATTTTCCTGGTCCTTCAAAATCGCTGAACAAAATATCGTATCCTATTTCGACCACTCCGTAAATACTTGGGGCCGATTCCTTGTTACCCACATTTTGAAAATGTTTTACGCATGTTACCCACTTTCTGGGGACAGCAGACCGGATTAGCCAGTTGTCCGGAGATTTAGGCTTTCCCCACTTTTTGCTCCTTCCAAAAAAATTAATAAATTTTGTGCTTTTGTTCTCGGCAGGTCTGTCACGCAAACATCGCAAATATTTTGAAACGGGCCCCACGTTGCTTCCACCCACTCCTCGCTTCTTTCTCTCTCCCACTCGCACCTCTCTCTCATGTAATAGCTCGCTTTCTCCCCTTGTCCCTGCTCACAATCGATGATGAGGGGGCGATGCGAGGGCGAGGGCTCGAGGCCATTGGTCTCGCCCTTGCAACGTCGCGGATTTGTGGCTTCGTAATTACTGGCCGTCGGCCAGCGAACTGTTGGCCGTCGGCCAGCGAGCTGCATGCCGTCAGCCAGCGAGCTGCTCGGCGGGCAGCTGCTGGCCGTTGGCGAGTTGCTGGCCGTTGGCGAGTTCCTGGCCGTTGGCGAGTTGCTGGCCGTTGGCGAGCTGCTGGCCGTGGCGAGGGGTGGCTTCCGGCCTGTCCTCCACTTTCGCGGGCGAGAGGGCCTCCCCACCCCTCTCCACCACCCCACTCGCTGCCCCCCCCCCCCCCACTTGTGCTCTGTATGGGTCGCGCGACCGATTCTGCCAACGTCCATTCGGTGGCAGCAATATCGGTCATGCAACCATACTCCAGTGCGTTTGTCTGTGGACTAAAATGACGACGCAATATCGTCACTTTATGAACATGACATCGGACAGACTTTGAAAAAAAGCCCCCTGCCACAATCATCAGCAAAAGTCGACCATATTAAAGTAAAGTGAAGGAGGTTCCCATAAATGCACACAGAATGACGCCTCTACACGTAAATAAACAAAAACAGAAGCCAATTCCTTAATGTAAAAAAGATGTATGTTTTACCCACTTAGGGAGAAACGCGACTAGAATACCGGGATTCTGCGCGACTATAATAGCGACTAACCGTGAATGCCGTGCCCACTTTTGAGAAATTTCTCAAAAGTGGGCACGGCGTTCACGGTTAGTGGTTATTCACACTTTTTAGGTACAATGGTAAGTTCTTAACAGAAGTGGGTATTTGGGCAGGCCCAAGCTCAAATGGTGGGTAAATAGGAGTTTTTCTGCAAATAATCAGTATTGAAATTAAAGATCAGGGGGGTACCTCTATCGTTGTGTCACATGCACGTCCTGTGCGCTTGTTTGGCCCACCATTCAGTGGAAGATTTACTGCTTATTTCACTCGTTTTTTTTTTTTTGGAATGCAGACAGCTTGATAACAACTCTTTCACCTCGTTACCCTTCCTTGGATCCTGGTTTGGCAATCTGCAGTACCTGTAAGTGTTGCGTGAATTACTGCGGGGATGTGGCTGTCAATTTTCAGACGCTTGCTTTAATAACCAAATCTGTTGTGGCACTCCACTGCAAGATGTTTTCATGTACCTATGCCCGCACATGCCTACATGCACACACACCGGATTATGGAGGTGGGAGGTGTGTGTGAGGAGGGGCGGAGGGAGTGGTGTTGACATAGTGTGCCCCTTGCCATGAGTGCCGTTGATTGTGATCCCTGGTTCGACCACTGGGTGGTGGTCGAACACCTGATCTGACTTTAGATTTAGAATCCTTGGATTTTTCCAGGCAAGATCGAGCTTTGAATCACTCGATTTGAGTGAGTATTCAGAAAGTTAGCCGAGCCCAAAAATCGGGTGATGGGCGGGTGGAATCAGGTACCCGCCATGGGTGGCGGGATAATCCACCGCCAGTGATCCGAGTTCAACTCCAACGACCCCCAAATGCATCAGGGCCATAAAGGAAGCAACCAGAGGATTCTCGTTGACCAGGGTGAACTTTTCCTTGACTTCTGGGCGAGGAGAGGCGTTCCGACGGGTCATCGTCGAAGCGCCTCCCGTTGCCTAGCGTGCAAGGCAAGGTGGGCGGCTCCACCAAGGGTTACTTTGACGGGCGTAGCAGGAGCTCTACTGCTCCGATTTGGGCGTGCTTGGATGCGTTGGAAGGCTTAGATCACAGGCTGTAAGGATCTGATGTAATCTCACTGTGCTAAGTAACAAAACCGTACTTCGATTCAGTTCTACTGAATGCGACGTGTTCTGCCCACTCACATCCGTGATCCTTGTGCTCCACACTCTTCACCATTGGTGTCCATTGGCTTCTCCAAACATTGGCAGCATGTACCAGTGAGAGCTAGGCATCCTTGAGGGTGCCTCCACACCCACTAGTGCCAACAAAGGGTTATGGGCCCACGTGCCTACAAGGACCCTAGCTCTACAACTTTCACACTACCGCCACGCGCCATGACAATGACCGAGCAAGAGAGTAGCATGGACGTCCTCCCAGCTGACGGGAGGGACTTCCCCTTGTGGAGGTGGATCATGGAGGTCTACCTTGATGATAAAGGACTGCTTGAGCTGGTCAACGGTGAAAAGAAGGCTCCTGCAGCGTCCGGGACTGCCGAGGAGGTGGAGGCGTACGAGAAGCGCAACAATGAGGCGCTTGCTCTCATCGCATTGGCGTTGTGCCCGGCACACCGCAAACTCATCCAAGGATGCACGTGGGCATCACAGGCTTGGGAGAAGCTCTGCATTGCACACGACCCATCATCTCTTCAGCAACGTCTCCTCCTTGTCAAACGGCTCTTCACCCTCCAAGCCAACGAGGAGACCAGCCCGTTGGAGCTCGTACAAGAGGTTGAGACGATGGTGTCTCGCTGTCATCAGGCGGGATGGGCCATCGACACCCACTTACAAGCAGCGGTGCTCCTCCTAGCCCTTCCTGACAATTGGGCCTCTACGATCACTGGACATGGTGGTATATGGGACAAAATGATGACGTTCAAAGAGGCGGTACAAATCGTGAGCGACCGGTGGATTGAAACCACCGTGGCGGAGCCAGGGACATCGTCCGCAGCACCAGCCCTGATCGTCCACTCTCAAGGAGGAGAGGGAGATCAAGGGAAAGAAGGGATGCGTCCACGCCGCGCCAAGAGAGGGGAGTGCCATCGGTGTGGCCAGCAGGGCCACTGGAAAAGGGACTGCACAAGGGGAGCTGTGGATCAGGCCACGGAGGTGGCAGAAAGGCAGCAGACCAACGTGGCGGTAGCCAACTTCGTACGCTCCACAAGGGGAGCTGAGATGGCAGAACCTAAGGCGGGCGAGCGGCAGGCGTTTTTGGAGCGAGGAGGCTCCAACAGGCCCCAAAAGGGGGCCTGTTACAAGTGTGGCCAGCGGGGCCACCGGAAGACGACGTGCACAGCGGAAGCCGTGGACTCCGACAAGCATGTCGGGAGAGGACGGCAGGCCGAAGCAGTCGTCGACACGCCATGCAGCAGTGATCAGCTCCATGCTGCGGGAGCTGATGTGGTCGGGGATCACGAGGCATGCCGTGGGCATGCAACCTCCACAACCTCCAAGAGGGAGCAGAAGGCGAAGCAACAAACGGGGGCTGCCGCCATACATCACAATAGTGGTGATGTGCTCAGAGGAGGCAAAAAGCGGGTGGAGGAGTCGGTCGGGAAGAGGGGCCCTGTGGCGAGGAGGCTCAAAGCGCCTGACCTGGCGACAGAGGTACTATCCATGAGTTGTTTTGTTGAGAAGGGACTCGAAGTGACCTTCACGAGGAAGGGCTACCTCCTAAAAGAGGAGGGCAGTGGGCGTGTCGTGGTACGTGGTACACACAAAAGAGGTGTGTACCGGATACGTGCCGATGTCCTCACGAGGAGCAGCCGTGACTCGGACGTGGACAGCCGTCGGAGCAAGGAAGCGGTTGCAGCTGCGTCCAAGAGGGGGCAACCTGAGGGTGTAGTGGGCGGTATGGAGGGTAACGTCCGGGCTGTATGGGGAGATCTGGACCAGAAGGCACGCCATGCAACGGGACACCAAGTGATGGGTGCACGGCCTCTAAAGGAAGCAAGAGAAGTGGTCCAGGTGGCTGACCAGCCAGAGGAGAGCACCAATGGCAGGCGGTCTGGCTCTTTTAATTGGCAAAAGGGGTCCAGTACTGCGAGAATGGTGAGCCGGAGCCACAAGGCAGGCCAAACGGGCGCTGCCGAGTTCCATGCGGGAGCGGTGGTGGCTGCACGGAGGACCATGCAACAAGACGAGGATGGCAAGGAGGCGCGTCCTTAAGGGAAGCACGAGGGGCTCCACACCTCAACGGAATGGGAGCAGCTACGACAGCGATGTGAGGGCCAAAATGTGGCTGCTCAAGTGTTGGCACGAGGTGTTGGCAAGTCGCGAGCGAAGGGCTCCGCCTCAGAGACTAAGGAGAAGGAGAGTGGCGGTAAAGGGCCGCGCTCTCAACCGGAGAAAAACGTGCTCCGGGCTGCAGAGGTGGTGGACCGGGGCCACAAGGCGGACACGAAAGGAGCCACCAAGTCTCAAGAGGAGGCGTCGGTGGCGGCTCGGAGGACCACGCAGCAGATTGAGGACGCCGTGAGGACAGGTCCTCAAAGTGAGCCAAGGCGGCTCGGTGCAGCAGCGGACCAAGACCAAGAGCACCGTGCGGCGGAAGGCCGGGCAGTGGGTGCACCACAACAAAAGTGGGCGGAGGTAGTCCAGAGGGATGTGCAACAGGGGGAGAGTGGCAGCAAGTGGATGAGCTCTCTATCGGAGCAAAACCTGCTCCGAGCGGCGTCGACGGTGGACCGTGGCTACAAGGCAGGCCGAGAGGGCGCTGCTGAGTCCTATGAGGGGGCGGTGGTAGCTGAGCGGAGGACCAGGCTGCAAGGTGAGGTCAAGGCGTTGGTGGCTCAAAGTCCTCAAGGAGGAAAGCACTCAAGGAGTATGGAACGGAGGATGCGGCGAGCAGGCCGGCATCTTCGGCATCCGCAAATGAGGCAGATGAATCATGTAACATGCACATATTGGGAGAAGGGAGTGGGATCTTCGGTTCTGCAACTACTCCCAAAGAGGGGGAACCTGTGCACGTGGCGTGCGACGAGGGAGCTAAGACCAAAGGACCGGCACCGGAAGCCCTCTCCAAGGGGGAGAGGCATGCCCGTCTGGGACGTGCGGCGAGAAAGCGGCAGCAGCGCAGGCGGCGGCTCAAGGAGCAGTTGCAGCTGCAGCACCATGGATCCCACGAGGCTGGTTGCAACAAAGGGCAAGCCAGTGCTGGCAGTGCAGGCGGCAGCAGCTTGGTCAAGATGGCACGCGCAGAGGCGGTGGCATCAAGGGCTAACCTCAGCACCAAGGAAGCACTACAGCAAGGTGGGGGAGGTGTGCAGCACGCTGGGCCAAGTTTGCAAGGTGCCGAGGGTGCTGAAAATACGATGGCACCGAAGGCCCACTCGGAGGCGCCGGAGGACTCAAAAGAGGGTCCGAGGTCTCTGAAGGCGGGGGAAGATGCTGCAAGGATTGCGGGTCTCCCGTGTGAAGGGGAGGAGTGTAGCGAGGAGGCGAGTGCTCCCAGGTCATCTCAGGGAGGCGAACAACTGCCGCAGAAAGCAGCAACACCAACACAACAAGGGTAACAAGGCAGACCACGAGGGTGCTGCCAACTCCTGCACGGGGACACAAGTGACGACAATGGGGAGCGAGGCGTCCGCCGCTATGTTTTTTGATTGGTGCATGGCAGCTGAGAAGATTTCCTCACAGTAGTAGCTTGGCCGGGTAGCAGAGCATGGCAGATGTCCAAGGACAGGGCATCAAGGCTGCGGTGCAAGGGGGAGATTGTTGACATGGTGTGCCCCTTGCCATGATTGTGATCCCTGGTTCAACCACTGGGCGGTGGTCGAACACCTGATATGACTTTATATTTGGAATCCTTGGATTTTTTCAGGCAAGATCGAGCTTTGAATCGCTCGATTTGAGTGAGTATTCAGAAAGTTAGCCTAGCCCGAAAATCGGGTGATGGACGGGTGGAATCAGGTACCCGCCATGGGTGGCGGGATAATCCACCGCCAGTGATCCGAGTTCAACTCCAACGACCCCCAAATGCATCAGGGCCATAAAAGAAGCAACCAGAGGACTCTCCTTGACCAGGGTGAACTTCTCCTTGACTTCTGGGCGAGGAGAGGCGTTCCGACGGGTCATCGTCGAAGTGCCTCCCGTTGCCTAGCGTGCAAGGCAAGGTGGGCGGCTCCACCAAGGGTTACTTCGACGGGCGTAGCAGGAGCTCTACTGCTCCGATTTGTGCGTGCTTGGATGTGATGGAAAGCTTAGATCACAGGCTGTAAGGATCTGATGCAATCTCACTGTGCTAAGTAACAAAAACATGCTTCGATTCAGGTCTACTGAATGCGACGTGTTCTGCCCACTCACATCCGTGTTCCTTGTGCTCCACACTCTTCACCATTGGTGTCCATTGGCTTCCCCGAACATTGGCAGCGTGTACCAGTGAGAGCTAGGAATCCTTGAGGGTGCCTCCACACCCACTAGTGCCAACAAGTGGTTGGTTGCGTGGGTAGTTGAGTGTGCGGGTTGGTCGGTGTGTTCATGGATGGGTGGCTGGGTGCTTGTGTTTTGTGTGCATTGGGTGCATGTGTTGTGCGTGTTTTAAAACATGAACCAGGTTGCTTTCTTGAACACATGATGTGTACGCAGGTCTATGAGTTACAACCGCCTGGGATCAAGCATACCTACAGGCTTACCTGGACACATCTCATACTTGACATCACTCACTGCTCTGTACGTTACATTAACTTCCCCAATGCTTCCCAGAAACTGGCTGAAGCTTACGGGCCGTGAACAATTCCTGGATGTCTTGGTTTGAACTTGGGTATTATGAAGGGTTGAGGTTGTTTTGGGTCTTGTGGCCTGATTTCCAATGTGTTGTTGATTCACCCACAATGATGAATCCTTTGTTTCATGCACAACACCAGTGCACCTTCTTCGTAAACCTCTACAGATTCCTTATACATAGGAATCTGTAGAGGTTCTATGACATCATAGGACCATCATCCACAAAGACATTCCATGATTGATGTACAAGCACGTGAGTCATGGAAGTGCAGCTCTGAAGAGGATGATAGCTGTTTAGGTGGTTGGATGTTTTCAGAAACTTCAGTTTTGCGTACAGGAAGGAGAAGAGATGGGGACAAAAGGTACCCCAAATATGTGAGTAGGTGGAATCATTTGCATGTCCCACCATTTTCCTCCAGAGAAACGTCTCCCTGCATGCATGGATGCGTTATTCATGTCAATTCCACAGGTACATGTATCAAGCGGGACTTTCTCAGACCATTCTGAATGCGATCAGTGCACTCAGAGATCTGAGAATCTTGTAAGTGAACTGAAGACCACAGAAGTGATTCTCTTAGTCATGCTTGAAACAGCCCTTGAAAGATTCCAGACATGCTTGAAACACCAAAGAAGTGATTCTCTATCATCTTTACATCATTGTAGCCACTGCATGCACAGAGCTTGCATGAATATTCTTTTAGAGATGATCCATGAAGCACGTTGGCAGTATAGGTGCATAAGCGAGTACTCGGCGATTATCTAGCTCGTTGCTTGCATGCAGCACCTTTTTGACAAGGTCGTACTCACATGCACAAGTAGCAAGCAAGAAACTGCGGTGGTACTCACAGTGGACGAGTACCACCGCGAGTACCACCGAGAGAGGGGTACTCGCGGAGGTGGACAATTGCAAAACCTGCTTTGGGAGGGGAGGGGAAGGGGGGGGGGGGTGGGGCCTGTCGCTTTCCCGTCGATACATGGGGCACCCAAAACTAGCGGGGACTTCAATCAGGAGTGGTTTCTTGCCGGAAACAGAGATGTCGGGTGCTCTTCACCTTTGCTTGTGCTCAGTTGGCAGCGTCAAAAGTAATATAGATGGAGTGCGAGAGAGAACGTGTGTTCAAAAAATGTTTCCAGACCACAGTTCCACTAGGCCTCTACAGGGGGTACGGTGAAGACATTCGTTTTCTCTCTCAGGAATTATCATAAAAGTGGTCAGACAGGTATTTTAACCGTATGCAACCTTGAATATTCAGACTGCTGCCTTGTTCTCATACATCAAGGCCCGACAAATGCAGCAATTGCCATAGGCTGCGAACACCGTTATGTGAGCAAACCTGGGTGGTACTCGCCGCTTGCAAGTACCATGCGTAGTACGCGTGGCGTTTTGAAGAGCCGTACTAGCAGGCTGGTGTACTCGTGAGTACTTGTACTTTGCACGAGTACCACGCGAGTACCAGTATGCGTTTGTGCACCTATAGTTGGCAGCAGCATGCAACCATGTGTGTGTAG
>SZWC01001325.1:252880-277402 GCA_023375785.1 Penium margaritaceum
AGAGAAAGAGAGAGAGAGAGAGAGAGAGAGAGAGAGAGAGAGAGAGAGAGAGAGAACTACATGGATGCAGTACCGGACCAAGCCATAGTTGGGAGCAAAATGTACGCAGCAGTCTACACGTGCCTTGACATTAGCAACACGGTGGGAGTGCTCCGCAATTTTTGCGTGAATCCGGATGTACCGCATTAGAAGGCGGTTAAGCACACGCTACGCTATCTTGAGAGCAGCAGCAGCCTTTGCCTCACCTTCAATGGCAACAATACCGTACTGACATCCACATTCTGCTTTTGGATCGCCCATGCGTGCCTTAAAAAACTACTTGGTAAATGGGAGAATCACAATTAAAACTCCTACATTTGGCTGGGAATTTTGCCTATTGCTGGTCACAACTCCAAGCTCCATGGTGGCTCATTCTGCTTGCGTCCAGTTTCACTCTGGAGTGAGACCGAACTCAAGGTGTGCAGAGGTCTTATGTGACGGTCCCGGGTGATTGCAGGTCAAACACTCAAAGTTGAGATTTTGAGTTTCTCGCTCGACGTAGTATCCCTGAAGGGAGTGCCGAGACTTGAACAGTGGGCAAATTCAGGTTCTTTACGGACAAGTGCTGATAAACGACCACACAAAAAACTATTTGAAACCACTTTTGGTAGGAAAAAAAAAAAAAGGCTCCAAAAATAACAGCAAATTCAGAAAACACTACTGTAGTCCCATCCTCATTGGCTCCAGTGACGCTGATTGGGGAGGTGACCTTGAAACAAGGAGGCGACCAGTGCATTCGTTTTTCTGCTTGGAAGAGGCGCAATCAGTTCAAGGAGGAGGAAACAAGAGCGTGTCGTCGCCTCCTCCACCACAGCAGAGTACATTGCCCTGAGTGAAACAGCAAGGGAAGCGGTGTGGATGCAAGAGCTGCTAGCAAGCCTTGGGAAGCAACAGATTGCAGCAACCATCATCTACTGTGAAAACATGAGCACCATTGCTCCAACCAAGAATGCGGAGTTTCACGCCCGCACTAAGTACACTGACCTGTGGTACCCCTTCATCCGTGAGCTGGTGGCAAAGCAGGTGGTGCAAATCTAGCTCTACCCTTTGAGCATGATGTTGGCAAACTTGCTAATCAAGCCACTGGCATTGTACCACTTTTAGTACCTGAGGGGACAGTGCAGACTTGTGTGATTTTTATTCTCGCAAAGTGGGAGAATGATGGATATGCGTGTGCTGGAAAGTGAAAAATATGCATCGCTCACTAAAAATCATCTGGGACCACAGGTGGATACAGAATGTTTTACAGATTCCATCTCACTTTACGAAACATACTTTGGAGTCCGTTTGAGTGAGATATTTTTCCCAGAGTCTACAGGAAATGAGTCAGATTCAAGTGACGGTCTGAGCACATTTAGCACTAAATGGGGCCAGAATCATTAACCAGGATGGCACAGCGTGCCTATGAAGGAAAAAGGCGGCTTGAGGACCACTAGGGGACTCCAAGGAAGGAGTATTTTGATTTTATTGACTACGCAGGTCGTGGGAGACATAATTCACATGTATGACAATGGGACTGCCGCTCATCCCACCAGGCTGGGAGTGTAGTAGAGGGTCAAATTTTAGTGAGTGCTCCCTTGGCCAAATGAGGCACATAATGCCTTGTTAGAAAGCTGTGATGAAGTAATTTCTCACTCAAGAAATCATTGAGACATTTGTGTCCTTTGAAATCATACATGTGCTTCCGTAATTTCTGGTTGTGCAACCTACAAATCCCTCTCACAAACACTTGATCCTACCTAGGCGGCTCTTGGTGAGCCTGTTCACCTTCCGAGGTCTGCCCCAGTTTCCATACCTATTGACAAGCTCACATTATAAGTAAGTCATGGAAGAATGTCGAGGAGTGAGGGGTTACAGCATGGCAGAGACGGTAGATGAGGTACGTATGTGCGGCAAGATTCCATGGATCACAAGCGATTATCCTTAATGAATATCGAGCCCAGTCACAAGTGAGAGAGCGAGGTTGGGAGAACCGTAGTTGACGAGGCCACTCACAAGAACCTCTTGTGTGGGACCTTGACGCCACCCAGAGGATCGAGCCCGACGTACCGGGTGTTTCATCCAATGGTGGCTACTCGTGCTGTGGACCAAACAGCCCGGAAGCATGGCCTTTAGGGATCAGCTACCCATTTGCCCCACAAAACGCAAGCCTGAAAAAAGAAATAGTGCAACATTGGCCATGAGCATGTGTAGCATGCATGTCTATCTGTTGTGTTTAGGTCATACCTAGATGGCTCATCGAATCATGTTAGCCAGCATGCAAAATTTCTAGCTTAGAGGGATGATCCTGAGATGTTATCTGCCCACATTCTTGGACCACCATCGACAGTAATCATGTGTGGCTTTTGTCGCAGGACTTCTTGTGCCCCAAGACGAGGACACCAATGTGACATCTAGAACTCCATGTGCATATGGACAGATGTCAGTTTCTTTCAGAGTATTGCGTGTGGGTGTAGTCAAGAGGTCACTTGCATAGTTACACGCCCAATTTCAACACTCCCCCATGATCTTCAAATGCACGCTCCCACATGCAACAGTCGACTTACACAGCATGGGGTCAAACAGATGGACGAGCCACACACCTCCCCCTCAGCACACAGGCAAACAACCCCACAAACTGGAAAACATACATCTCAATCAGTTGCAAGCACCAGATTAGAGGATCGACACAATCAGGACACCTTGCAAGATAGACACTGTGCAAGAGAACAAGACTCAAGCAGGGGGATCACGAGCACGCAACAGCCCAACAACGCACACAACAGACTTGAACATTCCACTACTGTGTGCCTTAGTGTGCCACAGTGTACACTGCTGATGCGTATCGTCCCAGACAACATTGACTTTGCCTGCAACAATGTGCTCACGTACAAAGTGGTGTTTGACATTGATGTGCTTTATGTGTGTGATGCAGGCCTTCATGCTTAGTGATGGCCTTTGTGCTTCGGTTGTCATACCACAGAGTGATGCAGCAAAATGGCACGCGCAAGTGCAAACGTAAGCGACACAACAAGATGCACCAAAAAGTACCTGCATTGAGTGCAACATACTTCGTCACACCAGAGCTACGTGCCACGCATCCCTGTTTTTCACTCTTCCATGGGACATCAGTCCCACCGAAAAGAATAATATACCCAGATATACTCTGGGCATCAGTTTCTTTTGTCTATTCACTTTCAGTGTAGCCATTGAGAATGACCGAGGACTGTGCACATTAATTCATCCCAACTCACGCTATGGAAATAGTGTAGCCACAAGGAGCCACCTGGAGATGGCGGGCCCTAGGCTGCTGCTAGAACTGTGCAAGGAATTGTACCACAAACACCACATTGTCGTGCGTGGTTGTTGCAACATACATGAGCAAGCCAATGACGTTGAGGTAGTTGGTGAAATCTACCAGCTTCCCCAAATGTGTCACATCCAATTACTTCAGCAGGCGCAGGCTTACAAGAGGTGTGGGAGTAGAAGCGTTACGCAATAGTCAACAGTGACATAAAACGCTCCCCATGACTGTGAGCATATGCAGCTTGATGAACATGAAGAGTATGATGCTAGCGATCATACTGAAGTTTCATGCCAAGGAAAATCCGTGTTGGACCAAGGTCCTTCATCTTGTAAGCAGACTGAAGAGGCACCTTGATTGACTGGACAACGACTGGAGTGGATGATGCAATGAGTAAATCGTCCATGGTAGACAAAGATGGCCACCAGAGGCTCCGACGGTGGACCAAGGAAAAGCAAAAGATCAACTACACTACGTTGATAGCCTCCACTCTTAAGGGTGGACGTGATGTCCATGTTCCAGTAGCGAGGTGTCTGTATGAGTTCGTACCAGGCCTTGCGCAATCGCCAGACCTAGTCAGTGTCGTCGATGAACCTAGGCGGCTGGAGCATGTAGATCCCCTTATCAAGCCGGCCATGCAAGAATGCTTTGTGCACATCCATCTGCTCCAAATCACAGTCGTTCTGGGCCACTAGGCTAAGGAGGACATGAGCAGTGGTGTAACGACCAACCGGTGCAAACTTCATGTCAAAGTCAACTACAGGGATCTACAAAAGACCCATGGCTGCCCAGCCGTGCCTTGTAGCAACCGACTGAGCCATCTGACTTTTGTTTTTGCCTAAGGACCCAACAGGCTGAGAACATCCAAGTGTAACATTGGGATGGACAACACCTATAGCAAGGCTAGGGGTGTCAAGACGAGTGGGACGAGAAGAGGGTGACATACAAGATCGAGTGACGCAATGACAGGATGATTTTGCAAGGAGAGAACAAAGTCTCCCCCAATGCACGTAAGGCTCAGGATCAGCAACAATCTCAGTCTGAGGAACCGGGGGAGAAGGCTGAGGCACAGAAGGTGAGGGAGCATACGTCACAGGAGAGGTTGTGCAGGAAAGGAGGATAAAGGGACGGATGATGCAGATGACTCCTGGTGCAAGGGACGAGTGGCCTGTGCATTGCCTGCAAGAAGTGCATAAGACATTGACTCCGGCATTGATATGGGCTGCTGCAAGGAATCAGGAGGGGAGCCAGCAGGGGATCCTGGGGACTTTGCGTGGGAGGAAGAAGACCTAGGGAAAGAGACAGCCAGAGACACTGGCAAGACTATGGAGGAGGGAGAAGACCCAGAAGGGACTGTGCCCTTGAGACCGGATGCTGAACAAGGCAAGAGAGGGCGGAGGGGCCTGATGGGAGAAGTCACACAGGAATACATCCTTAAAGAAAAGGGTGTCACATAACTCAATGACACAACACTGGTCCGGGTCGCAGAAGCGACAAGCCGTACAGAGCAAGATGAAACCCCAGGAACGGACACAGATGAGCACCGGGTGAGGAGCTTTTCATCGCGCTGGTCCGCAGGTAGCCAGATAGTAGGAATGCAGCCTCAGACACGAGCAATAAAAAGGCCAGGGGTGGCAAGGCAAGGAAGGGGCCCATTGGGACATGTTTCAGACCCATGTCACGTATGACATGGCTTCAAAGGAGAAGATAGGTTCAAGACCCGAGGCAAAGAGCAGAGTGTAGATGCCGTTTGCAAGGGTGCGGTTCCAACATTCAGAGACCCCTTTTTTCTATAGTGTGTAGGGGGTGGAGGCCTCTAGGCACACAGTATAGGAATCAGGAGAACTTGTAGTGGTGCCCATGAACTCATCACCACGGTTGGACCAGAAGACACGGAGACAACGAGTACAAGCCAACTTGGTCTGGGAAAGCCACAACTCAAGAAGCGCACAGACCTCACTTTTATGATGCAAGGCAAGGACCTAGTGCATGCGAGAGTAATCATTACCGAGGCACTGAATGTAGCGGCCCACCCCTCCCAGGCTTTCATGAGGCCGAGGCCCCATGACATCATAATGCAGCAGGTCAAGAGGGTGCCATGAATGAGACTCAAAGATGGAAAAAGGAGACTGATGTATTCTGACCTGAGCAACAACCGGGATAGGGGAGCAGAAAGGTAGAGGCATCCAGGCCATGAGCAGGTTGGGACCACAATTGGTCGTCAATAGCAGCAGTGTGAATGTGGTAGAGGCGACGGTGCAACAGCTAAGCATGAGCAGGTGTGAGGGAGCATGCAACATGCACCAGCACAGATGTGGAGGGTGCAGGTGAAAATGAGAGGACACAGAACAGACGGTCACAGTGGATACCCTCAACAGCACACAACCAGTGGAACGAAGAGACACACTAGCAACACCGTGACTGGAAGAGAAGTCAAATCCCTATTTGTCAAGGGTCATGAAAGAGAGGATATTGATGTCAGGAGCAGGCACGTACAACATATCACGAAGGAAGGGCTCCCCTTCGGGACCCACAAAGCATACAACACCCACTCCTTGAACAGGGAGCAACTAACCGGAACCGGTAGGAACAAAGCGAACAGCACTGACAGGGTCAAGGAAGACACAGGAGGAGCACTGCGAGGTCATGTGGTGGATGGAGCCAAAGCCAAGAATCCAGAAGCCACCAGAAATCCAAAAAGACGGGAGAAGATGAATAACAACAATGGTGGCAGCGAGGAGACTGCAGGGACAAGACTGACCACAGATGGAAAGACAAAAGGGCAGGGTGAAAGACTGCCAATTTTTAATCCACTGATCATCATTGGTAGGAAAAACCCCTGAACACTCCTAGAAGGCATGCTGCAAAGGGCTCTATCCGACTCACATGCAAATGACCTAGACCCATCCCGGCAACTCTCACCTCCCTCCTCACAAATGTGACGCTACTGAAGGATGTTTGCAAGGGAACTTTCAAACTGATGCTCATTTTTGCGAGGAAGACCATGATGTTAAAAGGTTGTTGCGGCCCTCTCGGTGGCAAAAACCACGTTTTAGAAGAAGTAGATGTGCAAAAACGAGTGAAATCAGGAGCAGGTAGAAGTACCTAAAAGTGTTGGATGGAGCAAGAGTTACAAAAGTGAAAGGTTGAAAGCGAGAGAGAGAAGCTAGCCAAAAAAACAGGATGAGGACGAAAATGACTTGAGAATAGGAGCACCAAAGTTAAGTAGAAGAGGGAAAACTGAGAGAATGTGTACACTAAGAGGAGTGGTCACAGAGCTGGGCAAAGGAGTGAAGGATTGAGAGTAACTGAGGGAGGAAACATAATGGAGTGCCACAATTGGATCATTAAGGATGAGCAAGGATTGTAGAACCAAAGGCAAATAGGATGAATACATTAGTTGTGGGTTAACGTCCACGGACTGAACATCCTTAGTATATACAAACAGAACAGGACAAAATAGCAAAGCAAAGACTTTTGCGCTAGCTGGACGCATGTGGCAGACGTAAGATTATTAGGAGAAGCCTTGATGGTCAATTACAATGGTCACATGACTAGAGAGCCGCTGGTCAAGGTGGTTCGTTCCAGGACCTGAGTCTTTATTGAGAGGTCTGCAAGTTTTTGAAAGTTTCGAGCAACTCTTTGCTGAAGGCAATTTCTAGCACCTCCCTTGAATCCAGCAACAGTTACTGCTTATCTAGCCTCTTGGAATGGAGGCTGTAGGCTTTGCCGGAGCGCTTGAGCACATGGAGGATGATCCTGGAAGATTTCCTGGTGTTCGGGGTGAACAATACTCTTGATGGATTACAGAACATGATAGTTGAAGATGTTTCCATCAGGTGTTGGAGGTGGCGTCACCCTTCTGCATTCAAGGGCTGAAACCATATGAAATCCACAGATGTGGAGGGTTGCTATGTTGTTGAGGAGGTTTAAAGTCCAGCTGATGATAATGGAGGTGCCATCTGTTCTTTGTTGGTGTAAGGGAATGCCATTGAGTATGCTGCAGGAGAAGACAACGTGGTTGGTTGTGTGATCCACCATAGGTTGGTGAGTACAGACCCATGGACCCACGATGCAGTTATTAGTCCAAACCACATGTGTGCCAGTGAGGCACCTCTGATGATGTTAGGATGGAACAGCATGTTTGTAATGTAAATGAGTTCATCGTAGAAGACGTGATAGGTTTCCATGTACTTGGGAGAGGTTGGGTACATTTCTTGTTCATCGTTGTGGCCAGAACGAAAGATGGAGGTGCTCTAGATGTGAATGGACGTGGTTTGGAAGACAGGTCAGGTGAAGGAGTACCAGCTATGAACATAGTTGGCACTTGGACCTGTGAGGCAGAGGATGCAAAAGGAAGAGCGGTGAGTTTGCTCTTTGGTGCTGAAGGACATTGAGAGGAAGGAGGAGTGGAAAAAAGACAATTTGTAGCTCTGCCACAAGTGTTCATTTTTTGTCCTTGTGGGAGGGTGGAAAGGATGATGGTTCTCAAGAGCTGGTCTATGAGCTTTGACGCGCAGGATAAAGGGTGGTGTCCAATGCAATGGGACTAAAGTCCTTGAGGATTATCCCCAGTTGCACCAAATGCTGATGCTGTATGGAATGATTTTGATGATAAGGAGCTGGGTGCAGACGTGCACCACGTGTGTATTGAAGATGACAGCATGGGTATAGGTTGCTGAGAGTCTGAAAGCAATGCGTGCAGGTCCAGTTGCCGAGTGGATGATGATGGCTAATGATAGCTGATTGATGAGCAATGTCAAAGTACTTCGTGTAGGGGCAGACCACGTGAATCGATGATGATGATGTCATGGTGTAGGTTACTGCAAAGCAGGCTGTGGCACGTGCAGATCCTTTTGTCGACATGAGAGGATCGATGATGAAAGCTGAATGATGGCTGAGGATGATGAGCTGGGCGTAAGGGCGGACAACATGTGTGAAACAGGTAGAGGGATAGAGATGTAGCAAGGGGAAGACGAGAGCCCGTGCGCTGCGAGTGGTCTGTTTGCCGGCTTGGGTCCAGGTCGCGACAAGATTGGAAGCTAACACGTGCAGATTCTGGTGCTGGCTCGATATGTGAATTGATGAAGCAGAGGCAAAATGATTCACTGCCTGATCAATGGACACAGGGGCGAACCACATGCATTGATGATGGGACGGCGTGGGTGCAGGTCACTGCGAGATTGGCAATGGACACATGCGGATCCTGATGAAAAGCGGAAAAACATATTCCTGATAGTGGATGATTGATCTGATAATGAAGGGGAACTATGTACAGGGGCAAACCATGTGTGCTGACTGATGATGAAGATGATGATTGCTGAAGATGATGATTGATGGTGATGAAGCAGAGGATCAGGATGATCTCGAGGAGGCGGTGGTGGAAGCGAAAGAGGTTGAAGCTTGATGATGCGGTTGATGATGAAGAAGGAACCTGATGATGAAGAGCATGATGAAGCTTGAAGATAATTGAGATGGTGCCGGAGAGAAGGCAGCAGATGAAGCAGATGAAGCTGATGCTGAAGCTGAGGAGGGTAGATGAAGGCTCCTGCTAGTGAAGATGAGGCAGATGGAGTTGAGGATGCAGATGAAGGTGGTGGAAGCTGTTTTAGGATGTATAGGAGCGGAGGCGCTCTGAGGTGCAGAGGCGGTGCGAGACGGAGAGGCTTGAGGGGATGACGTGGTGAGAAGGCAAAGAGGAGGTTGAGGATGATGCTGATGTGACGGCTGGAGGAGGAGGAAAGGAGGAAGGTCTTTCAGGAGGTGAGAGCGACGGCGGAGAGGTGACCTTGCCATGAGGTCACAAGGAGGGGCAGGAGCAGCACATGAGAAGCTAAAGCGGTTAGATTGATAATGGAAGAAGAGCACAGGGTGAAAGGCGACAGGAAACCTTGTTCAGGATGGCGACAGAGAGCAACTCAGATGGTGGTATGATCTTATTAGCAACTGATGAGGCCGAACGTACGTACGTGATGAGGCCACGGGCATTTGCTTTGACGTAGGACTCAGTCATGACTGAGGATGTCGTCGAGGCAAGAGGAGCAAGGCAAGGTAATGTTGTTGATGTTTTCTGTGGCTGAAGAAGAGGAGTAGGTACAAGAGCAAATGGGCAAACGGACAGGAACCTGAAGACCAAATTTCACCACGTGCGGATGAATGGACGCAGGGAAGAACAGCGTTTGCCAGTTGTTAATGCAGCTGAGGATGTGTGGACGGGGGCAACATCGATAACGTAGATTGCAGCAGCAGTGGCAGGATGAAATAGAAGGATCTAGAGGCGGTGATGGAGGCAGAGACGCAATGACTTGGTCAGACGGCACCAGGTGATGTTGCCTGAAGCTCTGATACCATGTCAAAGGCAGTGGATGTAGAGGCGATTGAGAGAAAAAACAGGCAGAAGCACCTGAGAATGCTTCATGGAGCAATAGTGATGGAAGAAAACGGGCAAAAGTGTAAGCAAGTAATTAGCCAAAAAATGGGATGAGGGCAGGCATGAGGTGAGAATAGGAGCGCCAGAGCTGAGAGTAGAAGAGGAAACACTAAGGTAATGTGCAGGCCGAGAGGACCGGTCACGGTGATGGGAGTAAAGCTGGGCGAAGGAGAGAAGGACAGAGAGTGACTTAGCGAGGAGACACAATGGAGTGCCGAGATTGGATGATGAAAGATGAGTGAGAAAGAGATGGTAGAATGTGTCGGAATGAAGACTTAACAAAAACAAATTACCCAAAGGAGGAATATCAAGATTCTCAATAACGGTTCAGGTCCCAGGACCAAACCACCTTGACTGACAATCCATTGCCCGTGTGACTGTTTGTCCAATGGTTAAGTTATCCCCTTGTTAGATGACATGTGTCACCCGCATCCAGCTAGCGGAAAGAAGCTGTTGTCTAGACCGTTTTGTCCTGTTTTGCCTGCATCTACCGAGGATGTTCATTCCCTTGAGTTTTAATTCTGAACCATCTTTCTACCCTGTTCTCCTTTGGATCTGCGGCTTTGCCTCCGTATCTCTGCTCTGCTCACCTCTCGCTGATTCCTTCTTTTCCATCCAACCCCGCCTCTTCCCTTTGCTTCCCTCTGCTCCGTCACTCTCGCTCCTTCACTCATCTCCTCTTGAGAAATGAATACTATGCTCTCATTGCTGGTATTCTCTCACTACACTCCTGTCTACCTGATTGCTCTACTCTCCAGCAACTCTCTCATTTGTGCTTTTTCTTAACTCCTCGCCTCGCCTTAAAACTCCTTGTTTCCGTCATTGCTCTTCCATGCTCTTGCACACTGCATTACTTCTGCTTACTTTTTCTGTCACTCGCTTAACTCCCTCCATTATTCTGACATGGTATCATAGCATCAGGCAACATTGCCTGGTTCCTACTCACAACGTCATCGCTTCACCGCCCTCATCTCCGCCTTCTGTTGTCAACACTTCCTCCGCCATTGACTGCCACCACCTTTGCTGCCTATATCATCTCTGCATACTCGGCTCCACGACAACGTCAATCAAAGAGTATCGAGTCTCCTTGTACCCATTCATCCTCACGTGGTGGCTCGTGCTCTCTAATTCTCAACGCATCTGCTCGCTTGTGCCTCCTCCGCTTCATCTGCAGCTAACTTCAGCAGCGTTTCCTCATCCGTGCCTCAAGCCTTGGTCAACCTGCTTCCTCTTCTCTCTGGTCAACCTGCTTTGCCCTTCACTAACCTCCTTTCTCTGCAGATTTATTAGCTGTTCTCCTCCTCTGCTTCTCCTGATGGAGTCTGTGACCGAGTGGCACGGTCACCTCCTTGTCGCTGCCTCCACCTCCCATAGTGTCTTCTCCATCCTTCCCTCCTCTAGTTGCCGCAGCCATCCCTTCTTGCTCCATTTATTTCATCTGTGTCATCATCACTCTCTGTCATCCT
The DNA here is from genome assembly GCA_023375785.1 of Penium margaritaceum. NCBI lineage: Eukaryota > Viridiplantae > Streptophyta > Zygnematophyceae > Desmidiales > Peniaceae > Penium > Penium margaritaceum. The sequence continues at coordinate 264,099 of SZWC01001325.1, forward strand.
CTCCTCCTTCACTCCACGTCATCCTCCGGAGTCACCATTCTCACGTTGCCTCTCCTCTCATCCTCAACAGTAGCAAAACGTTGCTTGAAGTCAGGACATTGGACACCACCAGTCTTCCTGCTCGTCAGTCTTGAGCCAACTGGGGAACAAGCCGTCACTCTCCTGACATCAGCGAACATCTCTTCTTCTCTTAGACCGTCTCTGCTGTAAAACAGCTGAACCTGGTGACACGACATCGGACACCACCAGTCTTCTTGCTCGTTGGTCTCGAGCCAACTTGAGAACAAGCCGTCACTCTCCCGACATCAAAGGAACTCCTTGCTTCATCATCTATGTTTCACCTCTCTTCTCCATCGCATCTATATCATCCTCCTTGTCCTCAGCTACCTTCGTCCTCAACCTCATCATCAGGTCTTCCTTCTCCAAATTTGTCATCCTTCCTCCTCACCATCCGTCACTTGCCTCGTCAGCCTCATCAGCTTCTTCCACTTCCTCCGCTTCCTCATCATCTTCATCATCTTCATCAACATCATCTCCATCATCTTCAATCATTATTCCACAACATACGCCCCTGTGCTCAGTTCCTCAGCAATCTACCAATTTCTGTATTCGTCCTCTGTGATCATCATCAGCTCAATTTAAGGATCTGCTCAGTCGAACTGCCAATCTCGTGGTGACCTGAGCCCACGCTGTCCCTTCATCAGCGAACGTGGTTCGCCCCTACACCCAGACACCATCATCTGCCATCATCCTCCACTCTCATTAGCAACATCAGAATCTACGGCCAGCACAAGGATCTGCACGTGACCGCTGCCAATCTCGCAGCGGCCTGTACCCACACCGAAAGCAATTTTCTTGCGGCACGTTGGCTTCTACTTTCCCCTTGGTGCTCCTCAACTCCTCTACTTCTGACAACGCAAGTGGGTCGCCCCTGCGCCCAGTTCATCCTCAATCCTTTGGCCTCCTTTGTGTGCTATCCTCATTATCTACTCAGGACAAGAATCCGCCTTGTCATACTGCCAATCTTGAGGTGACCTGTGCCCACTCCGTCCATTCACTTGTGCACACGGTTTTGCCCCAGAGCCCATATAATCTCCCTCTTTGGTTCAATGATTGTCCTCAAAGTATCATGTTCCTCCTCCTCACCAGTCCTATACCATTCTAATTCAATAACAAGTGAGTGTTGTCTTCCCAACTTCTTGTGGACACAAAATCACAGCTGTGATACAGCTTCCCTTGTGAGTGGCATAGTGGCAGCGCCTTCCACAATCGCCCTCAACACTCATTGCACCACCTCAACAACAAGGACTTCCTCTGTCATGGCTGCTTGGAGATACACCATTGTCGTCTACCCTGTAGTTGCCTCCCTTGAGGAAAACGTTGACTGACTGGTCATCAACAACGACGGCAGTTATATTTCCAGCAATGGAGCCGTCAACTCAAATGAGAAGCATCCTTCATCGATATCCATAAATTCAATCTCATCGGTGTCCTTCATAACAGAGGAAGCAAATAAACCCGTACGACAGCACAAACGTGATGCCACTATAAGGAAGCCCAAACACAACTGCGAGACCTTCTCTATTTTACCACCAATGTGGAGTTCCATGGCATCATAGAAGAACATCGACATCAGCCGCCTCCCAGGACTATGCGAGCAATCCAAAAATACTACACTTAAAGAGAAGCAAATCCCTCATCCTCCTCCATACACCTTTGTTGCTCAAGAACAATGCTTCTAGATACAACCCTTCATTAGGGACCAGAGGAGAGTTGAAGAAGGAGCAGAACTGCAAGCACTTGAACGACGGTCTCCAACTCCTGAATCCTCTGATGGGGAACAATACTACAAGCATTATCGGTAATCAACCAGCCCTCTTTCAAGCAACAAAAGTATTTTCGCTCTGGTCAAGCTTCAAAAGGGGTATTAGGACGTCTTGACAAGAAAATGCCCAAAGGAAGAATATCAAGATTCTGAACACTGGTTGATGTCCCAGGACCAAATCACCTTGACTGACGATCCATCGATTGTGTGACCATTTGCCCAACGGTCAAGTTATCCCCTAATAAAGTGACATGTCATCCGCATCTGGCTAGACCATTTTGTCCTGGTTTGCCTGTTCATACGGAGGATATTCATTCCCTTGAGTTTTAGCCCAAAATAATTTCTCCATCCTGTTCGCCTTTGGTTCCGCATCTTCACCATCGTGTCTCTGCTCTGCTTGCCTCTCGCTCATTCCTTCTTTGCCATCCAACCCCGCCTCTCGCCTTCGCGTCCCTTGGCTCCGTTACTCTTGCTCCTTCACTCACCTCTTCTTGACACATCAATACTTCGCTCTCACCGCTGGTATCTCTCACAACACTCCTGTCTACCTGATCACTCTACATCGTCTCCAGCAACGTTGTCATTCATATTTTTGCCTAACTCCTTGCCTCTCCTCAAGACTCCTTGCTTCTGTCATTGCTCTTTTGTGCTATTGCACATTGCATTTCTTTTGTTTGCTTCTTCCTTCACTTGCTCAAATCCCTCCATGATTCTGACATAGTGAAGACACGACTGCGAGGACCGTGGAACCAAAGGCGAATAGGATAAATAGAACTTGTTTGAGTTAAAATTGAGGGAATGAACATCCTCGGTACATACAAACAGAACAGGACAAAATAGCAAAGCAACGGCTTCTGTGCTAGCCGGACGTGTGTGAAAGGTGTCACTTTATTTGGGGATGCCTTGATAAGCAGTAACAACAGTCAGATGACCAGAGAGTTGTTGACTAAAGTGATTCAGGCCAGGACCTCAACCTTTATTGAGAGGTCTGTCATTTTCCAATAGTTTTCAGCAACTCTTTGCTGGAGGCAATTTGCAACACCACATGGGGGGCATGTATGGTCTGGAAGGTGGGCCAAAGTAGGCAGTAATTTTATGGAAAGGTGGCCATCCTCATGGAAAGTGAGTGGGGCCGGGTGTAGCTACGGTGGAGTAGACATTGGCTACAATGGTGGTGACCACAGAGCGGCTGGAGGAGGACAGAGGAGAAGACGAAGTGGACACGGACGAGGCTATCTTGCCATTGCCAGCGGCTTGAGCCGTGTGAGAGTGCATGGTGGAGGCCAAGCATGCGTCGTCGGGTGGTGCTGTGAACTTCTAAGTAGAATGCCTAGCTACACCACTATTCCAACAAGTCATTGACCCATGAACAGATGAGGAGGACTGTGGGAACGGACCCATGTCTTTGTCTTTACCACCTTTTCCATGGCCCCTCCCTCGCCCTCCTCGCACCCTGATTCACCAAAGAGTTGGTGCATGAGGGAAGGAGGAGGACGCTTAGGAAGATGATGAGGTCAAGGCCAGTGGGGCTGTGGTGATCGCTGCAACAACGGCATAGTGTATCCTCATGTTCTGCAAGATGCTCCACCTGTCAGTGAGCTGTTGGACAGTGAAATCCCACAATGTGGCAATCCCAAGAGGCACATTTTTGGGGACTGGCTGAGAAGCAAGGCGCTCAGGCTCGGACGCCTTGACCTCACGGAAGATATCTAACAACTTAGGGTGATGACAATGGAGAGGACAGCAGGAGCGGACCTGTTGCAGCTGCGCCAAGGTTGCGGAGGAGTGCAAGGCTGCACGCCCAACAGGCGTCGGCAGTCGTGTCAGCATGCATAACAAGGTCATTGTACTGCACAGTGAGGACGTTCTCAGCAGCATCCCCAGTTACATTATGATGTTGAATCAGACCGTAGGTACACACAGGCTTAGCAACGGTAAGATGTACTGGATTTGCGTTGTAGTTTCAACCTCATGAGTGAGATTTTTGGGGCCGTCCATGATGAGTTTACATAGGACGCGTGTGGCCTTAGAGGGGACCAGAACAAATGGAGGTATAGCATACTCTCAGATCTGTTCACCCTGGGCACAAGCACTGAAATGAACCTCCCTAAAAGCAAAGGAGAGGGAGGAGGTAAAGTGAGGAGGAGGCATATCAAATTCACATTGGTGAGTGAGTGCTTTGGCTTTGGCTGCCCCAGCTGCTCCTACTGTGGCGATGGGTTCTGCTAACGGGACTGCTGCACCCGTGGAGATGGAGGTGGAAGTGGGACCAGAAGCAAAGGTAGCAGCGACACTGGCTGGAGACGAGACATGATTAGGTCAGCAAAGGTCTCATGTTCCTGCTGCTCACATCTAAAGCATTTTCCACAGTGCGCTGGGCAGTAAGTGCTGTTGGTGATCATCACATATACTCTGCAGCTTTGCTTGGAGCATTGCGTCTTGTCCATCATCATCAGGCATGATGACAAGAAGCCCACTCTGCTGAGAATATTTTGGCTGAGTTTTTCCTGCCACAGTGGACGTAATGAATAGGGATGGGCGTGTAGGTAAGGCCTCCTGGCTGCAGGACGGCCCGACACAAAACAGGAAAAATTCCAAAGATATGCAGGGAAGGACAGAGAGCAGAGGTGAAGGAGGAGGCAGGGTACAGCCAACAACAGCTTGCCGAGGCTCACGGAGCCTAGCATTGCTGAGAGAATAGTGCAGACAGGGCTGAGGCAGGAGAGGCATCTAAGACAGTGATGGCAAGTGCAACCAAGCACAGTGCCCTATGGATGGCTACTGCAGAGACGGTGGCGGCGGTGGCTGCTGCTGAAAAAAGGTGGAGAAGGTGCTGCAACGAGGCCGAGGAGAAAGATGGAGAAGATGATGCACCAAGAGTGGAGGCACGGATGGCGACAGTGGCAGAAGCCACTGCGGTGGCAGCTGTGGCAGCTGAGGATGTGACAATGTCTGCTGCAGCTGAGACCTGTGTGGCTACGTTCACGGCAGCTGCTACAACTGGAACAAAGGAGACAGCAGAAGTGGTGTATGCATCCACTGCCCGCCTGCTGCTGTGCTCTCTGATGCACGTGAGGCACGTGTGGTGGCTGCAAATGTGGAAGCGAAAGAAACACTGGCATCTAATGCAGCTGTGTATAAGGATGCAAGGCTCAAAAATAGTGGCATTGTAGTAGAAGCTACGTATGACGGTGCCTGCGCATCAGGAGCTGCCGACTTGGCCAGGGCTGCAGCAGCTGCAGGCTGTGATGCAGCTGTATCTTGCAGAGGAGGAGAAGGTGATCCAGCATCGCCTGCACCGCCACCATAGACACGCTGACGGGGGGGATTACCAGAGTTTGGTGTGGACGTTGTTCAGGCGGAGTATGCGTACGAGGTGGTGCGTCCTGGCAGGACGGTTAATCGTCGGACGCCGTACCACACATGCAGTCGTCCTTCGCCTCCTCACGGACATAGTATTTATTGGGATCCTACTCCTTGGCCAGCATGCAGGCCGGATCGGAGCGGCGGGGCTCATGCCATCAGTTTCGCCTCCCAATCATCCTCGTAGACTGCAAGGATGCTAGCAATGTGATCTCACAGCTGCGGCCGTTGGTGGGGTAGGTGTGGCTTCAGCCTTTGGTGGAGAAGCCAGATTGACATATGACTGGGCTGCAGCAGAGGCCACGGCAGGTGCAGCTGCCCGTTACTGCTGTGCACTTTTTTTCAGGCAACATTGATGCTCGATGACAAAACCCTAGATGAGGGCAATGGCAGAATGAGGAATTGCAGTGTAGCAATGTGCCGGGCAAAGATCAGCCCCGGGAGTTTGGTTGGCTGCTAGTGGCTCTTATATGGTTGTGGCTGCTGAAAGCAGCGGCTACTGGTAAAGGGAGAGCCCAGTGGTGGCTGCCGCAGCAAGAAGGCTGCAGCAGCTGTTGGGGCGGAGGATGTGGCAGTCACATCACCATGATCCGGATCAACAGGGGTGGGAAAAGGTGCCCCCTCCTTCTCTACGACGGTGTTTCCCCTCGCACTATGCTCTAATACCAGAAGTTAAGGGAGGAAGTTGAGATATGCAGGGTTGCAACACGACGGAGACAGCATAGGAGGAACACACGTGTGGCAAGACACCATAAATCACGAGCGAGTTGTATATAAGAGCTAAATCACAAGCAAGAGAGCGTGGTTGGGTGCACAGAAGTTGACGAGGCCACCCATGCAAGAACCTCTTGCGTGGGGCCTCGACGCCACTCACCAGGTCGAGCTCAACCTACCGGTTGTTTAATCCTGTGGTGGCTACTCATGCTGCAGACCAAACAGCCCGGCAGCACGGCCCCTAGGGATCAGCCACACACGTGACACATCGGCCACAACCAAATGTAGCATGCATGTCTATTTCAGTGAATCATTTTGAAGTCCAGGGAATTTATTGTCGTTCACTTTTTGCATTTTGATAAACACGCATAAATGTTGCGATATTTTTTTTATGTACATTCATGTAGAAGTGGTCCTTTATAGGTCTCTCAGTAGTTTTACTCCTGACATGTTTTTCCATCATTTGAAAGTCGGGCTGTGATGTGAGGCAATCAAGGATGGTGAGTAATCATAGCTTCTCACTAATCTGCAGCTGACCAATATTTGAACCGATCTAGAGTGTGTCAACATAGATCATGTCCATGTCTTGGGATAAGCTGTGGATCGCTGCCTTGCTCCGTGCGGTCAGCGTCTCGTCCCGCATGCTGCCATTGCTGCTGTGAGTCGTGATCCCACCACTGTTCATGCGTCCGGGGGCTTTTGGATCCTTGACTCCAGAGCCACCCATCACATGACCTCGTCGCGCGCGTCCTTTGTTTCTCTTGGCCCCGTTGGCTCCGTGTGTGTCGTCCGCACAGGCTCCGGTCAGCTGCTGCCTGTGCAGGGCGTTGGCGTTGTGCGCTTTGTTGGCCCTGCAGGAGAACTGTTCCTGCCTGACGTCCTGTATGTTCCCTCGCTTGAGCTGAGTCTGCTCTCTGTTACCACGCTCGACGACTGCCACTCTTCAATCCACGGCACATCAGCAGGGGGACGCCCGAGAACATGACCGGACGCTGGACCACGCAACTCTCCATCGACAACACACGCACGAGACTCTGACCCAGAGCGGTCACTCTCACCTCCCTCATCACGAAGGTGGCGCTGGTGGACGGCGTGAGAAAGAGCAGCGTCCAACTGCCGCTCGTCCTCGGGCGGATCCGGAGTGATGACGACGCCGGAGGATGCCCGACGAGAAGGGTAGGGCAACTCCGCCCAGGAAGATGCAGCATAGGCACTGGAGGACGGACCGTAGAAGACCGGCCCACCATACCCGGGAGGCCACCCCCAGGGGTAAGGAACAAGTGGTGGTGCAGCAGCGGTGTGGTAGACGGCAGCCTCAGAAGGGGCAGAGTGGTGGCGCGGGGGAGATGGCGGGGGTGCGGCCCGAGAGGTGACAGCAGAGCCCCCAGAGCCACCAGAGGATCGCGTCCAGTGAGCACGCATGGCAGAGGCCAGGTGCTCGTTGTCGGGTGGGGCTGGGCACTTCGGTGCAGAATGACCGGTGGCCCCACATTTTTAGCACGTGATAGTGCTGGAGTCAGCAGAAGAGGAGGGTGTGCCGCCGACGTTGGTGCTGGTGCCTTTGCCTTTGCCACGGCCCGATTGCCTGCCACGGCCAGCGGCAGTAGAGCCCTTGCCCCGACCACCACCTTTGCCCCGACCCCCCCCTGCCACCCCCTTGGTGGACAAGGGATGTGGCTGGGGAGGAGGATGAAGAAGAAGAGGAAGAGGAGGATGAGGAAGAGGGAAGTGTTGTGGTGGCGGCGGCAACGGCAGCGCGATGGATGTGCTTGTTCTGGAGGACACTCCACCAGTCAGTGAGCCGCTGGGAGGTAAACTCCCAAAGGGCACCAATGCCTGGCGGCGAATCAGCAGGCACAGGTTCAGCGGCAAGACGCTCAAGCTCGGAGGCTTTCACCTCCCTGAAGATATCGGACAACTCCGGGATGAGGCCATTGACAATAGAGAGAACAACAGGAAGCTATCCAGGGGCTGCTTTGCCGAGGTCCTTCAAAAGGCGCAAACTGCGGGCCCAATAGGCATCCGCAGTTTCGTCAGCACGCATGGACAGAGTGTTAAACTGGACAATAAGCACGCTTTGTGCTGCGTGCCCAGTGACAGTGGTGCGACGTTTGATGAGTGTGTATGCGCCAACAGAGTCAGCAGGTGTGCGGCGTGTAGTGTCAGCATTGTATGACCCGATCTTATCAGTGAGATCGTCGGGCCCAGCGCGGATGAGAGCACGGACAGCACACGCAGACTCAGCATCAGTGGGGACAAAAGGGGGGTCAGAAGAGGGATTGGGCAGATGGTAGTACTCCCAAAGCTGCTCACCTTGCGCCCAAGCACTGACGCGAATGAGAGGTTAGCAGTGAAGTGAGGTGGTGTTGAGTCAAAGTCAGGCGTGCGGTGCAGAGGCTGGACAAGGGCTTTTGTAGCGACGGCACCTGCAACAGCTGTAGCTGCAATGGGATCAGAGTGCAGAGAGCCAGTGCTGGTGGATGCGGAAGCGGGTGAGGAAGAGAAGAGAGCAGCGATGTCAGCAGCAGCAGAGACTGCGGACGTGGAGCGCAAGACGGGCTGCAGGCGGTTGAGGACAAGGTCGGCGATGTGATCTGCAAACGTGTCCTGATGGCCCTGCTCAGCTCGCAATTCTTTCTCAGCGGCGCGCTGAGCGGTGAGGGCTGCTTGAAGAGCTGCACGTTCTTTGCGCAGTTCCTCCTGCAGGGCAGCATACTGATCATCATCGACTGGCATGATGGACAATGCACGTGATGGACAAGGTTTTTCGAGCATAGTTTCCTTTGCCCCACTGGGCGTGGGAATGAGAGATAGGATGTAGTAGTGGCGCTGCACAACCAAAGGGAAGGAAGGTGCACACGGCCACGGAGAAGGAGAAGAGAGGAAGGAAGAGAGTCCCAAGAAGTGGAGGAAAGACGGCTCACCAAGTCTAGCAATGCAGGCCAAACAGGGGAGACAGTGCAGCTGCTGCTGATGCTGTAATGACCGCTACAGAGGAGGATGCAGAGACGATGAGGCAGGCAACTCCAATGAGAGCGGCACCAGTGAGGGAAGAGACCGCAGCTGCAGCTGTGACGAGAAGGCGAGCCTGATGGCCGAAGGGTACGGATGCCGCTGCAGTGGACACCTGGAAGGTGGAGGCCTGAATGGACGTCATAGCACTAGAGAGTGCTGTGGCAGCTGAAGCTGCCGCAGATGCAATGGAGTCAGCTGCAGTTGCAATCTGAGTAGCAATGTTGACGGTGGCAGCAACAAGTGGACCCTGATCAACAGCCGTGGTGGTGTACGTCTCAACCGCCCTGCCCGCAGCGGTGGTGGTAGGCGCACGTGCGGCACGAGCTGTAGCTGCGAACGTGGAAGCAACAGCTGAGCTAGAGACGAGTGCGGCCTCCAACACAGAGAAGACGTCAGAGGGTACAGGAAGTGGAGCTGCTGCCTGTGATGTAGCAGGTGAGGCTGCACGATGAGAGGGGTCCTCTGTCGGCTGCCTGGTTGTTGCATCGGCAGCTGGTGCTGCCCCAGAGCGGGCGGCACGAAGACGTAGACTCTGCTGACGAGTCCTACGAGCAACAGGTGAGCTTACAGGTGATGCAGGACGACGTTGCTCACGTGGTGGCCCTGTGGCTGGTGCGTTCTGCACCATTGGAGAGTCATCAGAGGCGGACTGGCAGTAGGTCGCGTACTCCGCAGCGTCAGCGAGCGCAAGATGTTCCGCGGGGTCGTAGTCTTCCCCCGGATGGTAACCGGGGCTGTCACACCGTCGGCGACGGGCCCACGCACGCCTCTCCTCCTCCTCGTAGCGTGCGAGAAGCTCGTCGGTGCAGGCACGCTCGCGCCAACCCCTTGGTGACGAGGGGATAGGCTTCGACTCAGGTGGTGAAGCCAGGGTGGCAGCTCACGGCGCAGAAGCGGCTGCCGATGCGCACGTGGGTGCGGTGGAGTGCCACTTGGCGGACTGTTCGGCGCAAGAGTGCGCGTGGACGAGGCTGCGACTCCAAACCGCGGAGCCGTAGGAGTGAGCAGCAGCTGTGGACAAAGGCGAGAGGGCCAAGTCCACGTCAACGGAGGCCTTGACGAGTGTGCTGCTGCAACGAGGACGATGAGGCCGCAAGACTCCGAGAATGGAGTGCGGCAAGCCGGGATTAGGGTTGAGGGCACCGAGCCTAGAACGCCGACAATGAGGTGGTGCGGTAGTGAGGCAGCACGTGGGGTGGTGCCTCGGGCCGAGGAGTGCAAAGTGCGAGTGTCGCGGGCGAGATGCCGTCGCACTCCCTCGGCGTCGCACTCCCGCGGGTCCCGGATCGATGGAGCGGAGGGAGGGATCCCTCCTGCTCTGATACCAGTAGGTGACGACAAGAGGCCGCCTTACACTCTCGAACACACAAGTCTAGGAAGGCAAGGCATCCATGGCTAGGACGGGGGTGAGAGAGGCGGAGAACGCTTAGTTTCAAGAGTGACGAGAGAGCAAGTGATGAGAGTCACTAGCCAGCGAGATCTTAGCTGCGGTTGACCGGGCCACCCACTCGAGAGGCTCGAAGTGGGGCCCGGCCGCCACCTCGGGGTCGAACCTGACCGGTTGGCAAAAAGCCGTCGCGATTTCTCAGACCTCAGAGCGGCTGAGCGTGTGGCCCCGCAGGATCAGCAACCCGGGCAAGAACCAAACAACTAGCACAGCATGCATGGCACACAATTCCAGAAACCACATCGACCACGAGCGTATGTGGAGCATGCATCTCTCAAGTAATCTCTCACGTTTCAGCCACCAAGTGGCTCACAACCAAATGCTGAGAATTGCATGGTTGCTCCATAGGAGGGCTTGAGCATGGCTGAGGTCACGCCTGTCTTGCACCGTACCAGCCCTGCTTGGACCATGGCTTCAATAGTGCTCAGTCACCTCCAGTGAACGAGTGTGTGAGTGAGTGGAGACAAGAGGTTACTTGCGCAGGTGTCAACACTAACAGCATTGACCGGCTTATACTCTCGCTCCACCCCTTCACTGTGTTGTCTGTCTTGTGACTAAAGTTTTGTCAAGGCAAGCCTGTCGCATCCGTGGGCGTGCTTGTCCACGTGGGCGTGGACAAGCACGCCCACGTGGCGTGCTTGTCTAACTAGGAAACTGCCCGGTAACTATAGTTTCAACCAACTCTCACCCTTTCAACCAGATGTTTGCAACCTCTCGAGAAGTTTCAGCGCAATCTGTTGCATTGTGTCCTTTACGACCTACACTCTCACACAGTACATCGCTCAAGGAGTCCCCCCCCCCCCAAGACATCCACTGTTGTCCCTTGTATGAAACACATGAAGTGACAAACTGGATCGTCGCCCGCCTACACTTGGCGAAGACAAGGTTTGCGCCCATGAGAATGGGAAGGCACTCACCCTCAGAGGAGCTAATCAGTCAAGAGGCAAACCATTTTCTGGCACACACTACGAAGAACCTCACCAGCGAGCAACAAGAACAGGATAACACCCAGCTATTCCTGTGGAGACCTTGTGAAGCATTCAAGGGAAATATATTGTCATTCTCTTTCCTTGATTCTTGATTTCACTTAGCCCACAGGTCCGGACAGTGGAACGGTCAAGTTGGGCTCTCTAAGCCTGAATTGGTGTGCAGGCCTGCGCTGCAAGAAGCCACTTGTTGCTTCCCGAACACAGAACACTTTCAAGTCATTGGAAACAGAGGCAGAGGCAGCACCATACGCGAAGCTTCTCTATCCTTTCACACCACTTTGATCGCATTCGGGTTCAGTTTTCCTCCATGGCATGCTGACATCACAGGCATCCACATCCACAGCAGACAACGGCACAGGGCTAGCGCGAGTATTATCCCATAGATTTCTTCCGCTGCTGCTGCATGGCAAGACCAGGGGATGGCTCGGCACAACCGTCCACGAGAGACGGCGGGTGTCAGCCTCCGCTGGCGGGTGCCATTGTGAGCAGACAGGCGCGGGAGGAGAGGAGAGGAGACGACAACGGCGTCGCTTGTCGTGGGGCGTTGTCGCTGCCGCTGCCGCTGCGGTGCGTCACGCGTCGTGCAGTCGGGGGTCGGCGACGACGTAGTGGTACGCGACCACCAGCATGAAGATGGTCACGCCCAACACGTTGGCGAAGAACCCCAAATCCTGGTCGTCCACCATCTTGCTTCCTTGCTTCGCCTGACCTGCTTTGCCTGCTTGCTTGCTTGCCGGCTGCTGTCACCCCTCGCCCCCGCCACAACCACTCTCGTGCGCCTCGCTTGCTTGCGAACTTTGCCTCCTGGGCACTTGCAGCGACCCTTCGAGCCTTCTTGTTTGCTCCGACTCTGCGAGAGCGAATGAGACGCGCATGACAGTAAGTCCATGTTAGAGCAGAGACGACACTGCACCCTGCCTTGCTGGTGTGAAGGGCTTACTCGCAGACACAACCCACGAGAGAGAAAGTGGTGCCACCGATTGAGCGTGTGCTGTGTGTCTGCCAGAGGGGAGGGTCTGGCATGCGTGCACTTGCGTCAGCCATGCTCAAACACACAGACAGCCAACAGCAGACGCAAGCAGATGGACGGACGGACGGACGGACCGACGGACGGACGGACGGACGGAGGGACGTAGGAACGGACGGACGGAGGGACGGACGGACGGACCGACGGACGGACGGACGGACGGAGGGACGTAGGAACGGACGGACGGAGGGACGGACGGACGGAGGGACGGAGGGACGGATGGACGGAGAGGGCAGGAGTGGGCAGGTGAGCGGGCGGGCCGCCGGGCGGACGAACGGACGGATGGGCGGGCGGGCGGGTCAACAGACGGACAGATGGACAGCCGACAGGCGGGTGGAGTGGCAGATGGACCGACAGACTAACGGATGGACGGACTTGGGTGTGCTACATTTCCTGCGAGCGATGCCACACTTGCGAGCTGCCAAAGAGAGTGACAGCGGAGCAGGCGGCACCATGCAGCACGCGGCACCTCCTCCGTCGCCACAGCCACGACATGGGCACGCGTATGGCGGCAGAAGGAGCGCACACAATCTCAGCCGAGAGCGTGGCAGGCCGCTGGCAATGCAAAGCAACGCCCACATTCAAATGGACGTGAGGGGTGCATTGCAGAGGGTGGTCAGGATCCTTGTCCAATTCGTCGTGCGTTGGTGCACGACGGAGTCTGACTAGGGCACATAACCATGTGGAGTTGAGAGCCAAGGCAAGGAGAGCGCTTCGATGTGAGCAAGTCGGCGTCAGCATGACGCACACGTCAGCATGACGCACACATCAGCATGACGCACGAGAGAGCACGACAGACGTCAGTGCGACACATGACGGCACGACGCAATGTACCGGGCAGTGTAGCACGACTTCCGTTACCACACAGACATAACCATTCAGGTCTCCCTCAACTCGCCATCACCACAGCACACTGCACTGCCC
>SZWC01001325.1:287355-297681 GCA_023375785.1 Penium margaritaceum
CGTGCACATCAGGGGCGCGACATGCGCGTGGACGCTGCAGGGGCTGGTGGGTCAGCCGGACAGCGAGGCGGGGCCAAGGGCAAGCAGCCTACAAACCCTCCAGCCAAGAAGGCTGGTGGACACAAGGGTCCCAACTACAAGCGCAGCCGCGAGAATGACGAGCTGCAGGCGGCGCGTGAGCGTCGCAACGCAGCCTTCCGCGAAGGGCTCTGCCACAACTGCATGCAGCCGGGCCACTTTAGGGCTCAGTGCCCTGAGGCTGCTGGTGGTGGACAAGAGGCCGCGGCGCTAGCTGCAGCAGCAACACCTCGTGGGGATGGTGCAGTAGGAGGCCGCGGACAAGGCCGTGGACAGGGTCGCGGTCGCGGCAATGGGCCCGGCCGTGGTAACGGACAGGGCCGTGGGGCGGGTTTTCCCCACCCCTGAGTGACGTCAGTGGGGACCACTCAGGGGTAAAACTGGATCACGAGTGTGAGTTCATGTTTTCAGACGAGGATGTTAAACAATTTGAGTTTTTGACGAGTTCAAATTTCTCTGTTGTTTTCTCCCCTCTCATAGAACCTCATTTTGCACTTGCTGATCGACATTGCCCACTAAATCTTGCATCACCGGACGAGATGCATGACCGAACCTGCTTAGTGGTGGCGACACCAACCACTGTGCAAGAGTTGTGTAACACAGTGATTGAAGCAAACTCCCTCAAAGCGATGAGTTCAATCACATTCGCAGTACCTTTAGTCGACGATTTCGACCCAGTGAAATTTAAAGACTGGAAGGTGCTGGCCAAATTCACACGTGCCCACAAGATGTGGACTCGAGTGGGTGAATCATGGGAGTTGCAATGCCCGTCGTACAGATTCCGTGTTTATCACAAACTCGGCTTACCGTCATCGAGTCTGTTCACTCGGAAGAGTGGAGGTAACATGACGATGCAGTTCAAAGGACACCTAGCTGGTGCTCCCGTGAACGTACTGGCTGACACTGGAGGGGACGACTCTTTTGTTAGCCTTGGCTTTACCCGACAGGTTGCCCTGAAATACGAGCCATCGAATGGCGCAGTTGTTGTCGGTGACAACCGTACGGTACCCGTGATCGGTACTTGTAAAGCAAAAATTTGTATTCAAGGGTACACACAGAGTGTCACATTGAAGGTACTCAACCTTCTTGACCCGTTCGACGTGGTGCTAGGCGATCCCTGGCTCCGTGAGAACAAGGCTCTAATGTGCGTTGAATCAAAGCGTTTGATCCTCCGAAAAGGACAACGCCGCTTTACGTTGATTCCGAGTACGGAGTTATCACCGACCCGACTCAAAGTCCATGCCAGCTTGTCTGCAATGCAGGTCAAGAGACGTATTCGACAAGGTTGTCGATACTTCTTGGCTCAGCTGCAGAAAGTGGAGGACGACGTGACGGAAGACACGCCACAAGAGATCAGATCTCTATTGGTGGAGTTCTCAGATGTATTCCAAGACCCACCGGCTTGGCTTCCACCAGAAAGACACATGGGCCACACGATTCCGCTGCAACCGGAGGCGACTCCTCAGTTCAGACCCATGTATCGCCTTAGTCCAGCAGAAAGGCGAGAGGCCGAATGCCAAATCAAAGAGTACCTTGCAAAAGGATGGATCGAGCCAAGTAGCTCGCCGTACGATGCGCCGATCCTTTTTGTGAACAAAAAGGATGGTGGTTTACGCATGTGCGTGGATTACCGGGCGTTGAACAAGCTGACGGTGAAAAATCGATTCCCCTTACCGCGGATTGAGGATCTTTTTGACAAACTCCAAGGCGCAAAAGTATTTTCGTCCTTGGATTTGTCTCAAGGGTACCATCAAATCCGCATCACGGAAGATGATGTGCCCAAAACCGCGTTTCGAACGCACATGGGACACTATCAATTCCGAGTGTTATGCTTCGGGCTTACAAATGCCCCGACAACCTTCCAAGGAGAAATGAACAGAACGTTCGCCAAGCAACTCGGACAGTTTGTCTTGGTTTACCTGGATGACATCCTGGTTTTCTCCAAATCAATGGAAGAGCACATAGAATATCTGCGCGAAGTTCTCGCAATCCTTCGGGAACAGAAGTTCTATGCGAAAGTGAGCAAGTGCAAGTTTGCACAAGATGAGCTCGAATACCTTGGACACATCGTCGGCAAGGACGGCATCCGCGTCGACCCACGAAAAGTCCAAGCCGTTGTGGACTGGCCACGCCCCGAAAATGTTGGGCAGATTCGGTCATTCCTCGGCCTTGCAAACTACTTTCGACGGTTTATGCAAGGGTATTCGACCCTGGTAGCACCGCTAACCAGGCTCACGCGAAAAGACGTGCGTTAGGAATGGACATCTGATTGCGAGAACGCTTTTCTCAAAGTCAAAGAGCTTCTCTCCACGGCGCCCGTCCTAGCTCTTCCGGATCCATCGCAACCGTGGGAGGTTCGATGCGATGCGTCGGTAGTGGGACTTGGAGCCGTCCTCATGCAAAACGGTCACCCAGTTGCGCATGAGAGCCGGAAATTCATACCCGCGGAAACGCGGTACACGACTGGGGATCAAGAGCTCCTTGCGGTAGTACACGCTTTCAGGATGTGGCGTTGCTACCTTGAGGGTGCTGAAGGGGGTGTGACGGTCGTGACCGACCATAATCCATTGGTGTTTTTCCAAACGCAACCGAACCTGTCAAGACGACAGGCTCGTTGGAGCAAATACCTGAGTCGATTCTCGTTCACATGGGAATATCGGCCAGGACAAATCAATGTGGCCGATCCACTAAGCCGACAGCCTGTGGAAATTAAAGCAACCACCGAGGTCAGTGGGTGTTTTATGGCCATTGCAACAACAACCGTACAACCACCAGATCCCCTTGTACCTCTGCGGCAACCACCACGAGAGATTATCCACTACAACGGTTTTGAAAACAGGATCCGGATGGGATACTGTGTGGATTCTTGGTTTCAAGACTCTCGAAATCTGGACAAGTACGGCTTGGTGGAGGCCGCAGGAATCTTCTGGCACGGAGAACAAGTTGTTGTGCCAAACTCAGGAGACCTTCGAGCAAAGGTTATCTCCCAGTTCCACGACCCGCCGGTCGCAGGTCACGTGGGACCCCGAAAGACCGGTCAGGCACTCTCGGACCACTATTGGTGGCCAGGATGGAGTGTCGATGTCCGTAAGTATTGCATGACATGCGACCCATGTCTTCGGAATAAGGCTAGTAACAAGAAGCCTGCTGGACTCCTCTAGCAGCTTCCCATTCCTGGGACTCCATTGGAGTGCGTCAGCATGGACTTCATTACTGGTCTTCCGGACACGGCCCGTGGCCATGATGTAATACTAGTGGTTGTGGATTTTTTTACGAAGATGACACACTTCATTCCTACAACCACTGACGTGAACGCAGAGGAGACCGCTCGTCTCTTCTTTGAGGGTGTCGTAAAGTACCACGGCTTGCCGTTGCGCATTATCTCCGACCGAGATCGAAAATTTGCTAGTAAGTTCTGGCAAAAGATGCACGAGTACTTCGGCAGCGAGTCGCAAATGTCGACAACATTTCACCCTCAAACGGATGGACAAACAGAGTGCATGAATCGCACTCTGGAGCAGATGCTCCGCATGTACGTGGACCCTGCCATGCATGATTGGGACGAATTCCTAGCACCAACAGAGTTTGTGGTGAACAACTCGGTGAACGAGTCCACACCGTTCACACCGTTCGTGTTGAACAGTGGTCGGCATCCAGTGGTACCCTCTTCATTGGTGAAGAGTGGGAGTACAGGAGGACAGGTTCCTTCTGCTCAAGCCTTTGCCGAGCGCATTGACTCCTTCTTACAGGAGGTGAAGGGTCACCTTCAAGCAGCTCGGCAACGACAAAAGGCATATGCCGACAAAGGTCGCCGGGAGGTGTCGTTTGACATCGGTGACAAAGCGCTGCTTAGCACTAAAAACCTTCGGTTGAAGTCGCTAGGGGCAAGAAAACTTCTACCGAAGTGGATTGGGCCGTTTCCCATTGTGGCACGCATCGGGCCAGTGGCATACCGATTGCTACTTCCGCCGAGTATGAAGATACATGACATGTTTCATGTGAGCCTGCTGGCTCCATACACGGTAGAAGGAACCGTTCAACCACCGCCAGCAGTCCTGGCTGCCGACGACCAATACGAGGTCCTTCGCCTACTCCAGCACCGAGAGCGTACTCTTCGGTCGCGCATTGTCACGGAGTACCTCGTCCATTGGGCCGGTTGTGGACCTGAACATAATTCATGGGAGCCCGAATCTCGGTTGCCCACAGGGGTGGTCAACGAGTACTAGAGCGAGCTTGCAGCTAGCACAGATCGACGCATGGCAGGAGGTACCACCTGAACGCGGGAAAAGTGAACAACATTCCCACAGGGCAGCATTCATGGACAGCGACCATAGGAGGTTGGGGACGCCCAACATGGTTGTCACGCGGACGCTCCAGCCTAAAGGGGGGAGGCCGCTAGCCGTGCTGACCTACAAGCTGCAGCTTAGGTCTAAGTACCATGCACATATTCATGTTTAGCTGGTGATTGAAATTATTAATTTTCTTTCACAATGTTGATGACTCACTGACTGACAATCCTACTTGTTGTTCATGAACCGGGACGGTTCATAATAAGTAGGGAGGAATGTAGCGGGAGGGCCGGTTCGGCCCTCCCTCCTCGCTGATGCGAGGGGTGGTTGCGCACCACCCCTTCGCGTCAGCGAGGGCTGGCCGGCGGCCAGCAATTCACTGGCCGTCGGCCAGCTCGCTGCCGGCCGGCTGGACGGCCGGCGGCCGGCCAAGCGACCGGCCGGCCACCGGCCGGCCAGTCGCCAGCCGCCGATCACGGCTTCAGCCGGATCGGCGGCTGAGAGGCCACGAGGGCCTCGAGGACGAGGCCTCGTGGCCTCGTGCCCTCGTCCCCCCTCGCCCTCCTTGCAAATGAGCAAGAGAGGACGAGGGATAGGGGGAGCGAGGGGGAGGTCGAAATAGCTGGCGCGAAATCGCCAGCGTGCCTCGCACGCGATGATTTCGCGCCAGAACGACAGAACGAAACTCGAAGCTCGTTTATGACGAACTTCGACGTAAAACAAACGGAATAACTCGTGTGAACACACGAGTTCGAGGTAAAAACCTCCGGTTTGGGTCCTAAAACCAGGGGTTTGGTTAAAAACGGAAGTGGGCCTCCGGAGACTCGAAATATTTGAGTCTCCCTGCTCTGGGTCGTTGATGACGATTGCCCCTCAGTCTCGCGAAGGGGGTAAACCCCTGACGCGGACTGAGAACGCCATTCTGCGAACTCCGACGACGACTTCAGAGCAGGAGCTGGAGATCCAGCCCGTTACAAATTGCTTACATCATAATAAGGCATACCTCGGGTCTTGGGCGCTTGATTCGAGTGACGGGTGCGATGCTGCATCCTAAAGCGTTGCTTTGAGAAACTCAAATGAGAAGTCGACTTGTTTCGAATTTTACACTGATTCGAACATGAATGGTTCATGTTACGTCGAGCACAACGTAGGTGGCTCATAGGGATGAGGTGCGGGGCAGTAGACGATTCGAGGGATTGCGAAATGACGCATATACTCAGATTTTGGAACAATATATCTCAACCCCTCGTCGTCGAGCGAGAAATAACATAGCTACCCATTCGACGTCGCGACCGCTACGCCAGTAACAAAGAAAAAGGAAGAAAGGCTATGTCTCGGCACCATGTCATGCATCATCGATGTATGACATGGACCTCATCCGCAAGTATCACAAACCCCAAAATTGTGGGGTTTGTGATACTTGCAAGGGGGGTTTGTGTCACGTTGTGGTGAGTTCGAGACTCCCCATGTGTTAAAAGGGAACCTACCGAGCCCGGCTACTGCGGAGCCCGGCAGGTGCCTGTTGAAAAATATGCACCTAAATCGCAAGTGTATTTTTAGGAAAGGGTTTGATCTTGGTTTGATACTTAAAAAAAGAGTTTGAAAATATTCGAAGCAGCTAGCCGGATGTTCAGAGACCCCCTTGTGATTGACGACTCGGGCCGATCGACGATCAGCGATGAAAGTCGCTGATCGTGGACCCCGCCAGCCGTCGATCGGTCTGCTACTGATCGACGGCTGGCGAGGTCATCGATCAGCGACTTAGTCACTAACCATCAATGGTCCGGATGGCCATATCCTATTTTTCTTGCTCGGTCGGCGACTAACAGATTCGACAGAATCCTTGGCCGACTAGGCCGAAACCGCGGTGCTTGAGGGTCTTTGACCCTCAAGCCATCCCGTCTCACCGCCCACAGTCCCAGGTGACCCCGCTCGAGCCACGTGGCTCCTTTGACCGGTCGGCGTGGCACTGCCATGATACACTCCCCCCCCGCTAGGAGTGAGAGCCGTCTCGGCATCTTCGATAATCCCGACGTGGGATTCGAGCACTGGAGCTCTGATACCAATGTAACAGATTCGACGGAATCCTTGGCCGACTAGGCCAAAACCGCGGTGCTTGAGGGTCTCCGACCCTCAAGCCATCCCGTCTCACCATCCACAGTCCCAGGTGACCCCGCTCGAGCCACGTGGCTCCTTAGTCCGGTCAGCGTGGCATTGCCACGCTACAGCGACGCATGCCGCTATCGAGCATGGAATCGGATTGGTCCTATGAGTTTTTTTTGCTGGTGCTGGACGGATCATAGTCACACTTTCCGTTTTATGGGTATCCAAGCTATTTGGCCCCTTGAGAAAATTGATCCGGTGTAGAAATTAGTAAGTGTACTTCGATGATAAGTGTCGAAAAGGTCGAACGCATATATACAATGACAAGAATCACAATGAGGCATATGTTGGGTCTTCTCTGTTTGAGCTGAGCCACACGTGTCGCGTTGCGTCGTGAGTGGTCACTTCTAGAAACTCTGTAGATAAGTCGGGAGTTTACAAGAATATTGAGGCAAGGTTTTATAAAGGTCTATAGCCTTCAAGAAGTCAACTGAATAGTATCAAAACATTGATACAGTTGGTGATATTATTATCGACCATTAAAAAAAGTGGTCCATGAATAAAGGACAAAAATACCCACTCACGAAGTTTAGGGACTCGTCTACGTCTGGGGCGTAATACTTCTCCCCCTCTTAGGCGTAACGTACTGGCGCGGTAGCAGACATGGACCGGTGACGACGGTAGTAGCCGTAAATGAGATGATCAACGTCCCGGAGGTTTTTGTAGGGCTCTTAGCAATTGTGTGTGGCATCTGAGCCGTGTCACTTGACCAGATACTCGGTTGTTTTTGCACAGTGTCAATGTCCGAGGATGTTTTCAAGTACGCGTGCTGTATCTTTGTGTATTTGAATAGGAGACAAAGGAGCAATGTCTCTACCGAGAAAGGTCTTGCCGGGGTCGTGATAGTGTTTGAGGTTGCTGATGTAGAAGACAGGGTGGACTGCCATGCTGTCAAGCAATCGAAGTCGAGCGATGACAGGAGTTTGCACTTCTCAATCTCACAACGGTCCAAGCCGGCGGGGTTTGAGCTTCGCAAATTCCTGTCCTCGGAGTTTGATATTCACCGAGCTGAGTAGGACGTGATGGCCAGCAGTGAACACGTCATTGCTGCAATGTCAGTCAGCTTTGAGAGAATAGAGGAACACTCTAAGCAATGTTCTGTGTGAGAGGGCACGTTGCATGGAACATAGCATGACAGACAGTGCTCTGAAAGGTGGAGGGACGGCAAGGATATGCATTGAAATATAGAATTGAAGTTACAAAAAACAGACAAGTTTGTATATGTAGTCTCATCTAAGTGCATGCAACTAAGCGCACTAGTCCAACAACGTATTTAGAAATTCGCCTAACCTGGCTCCAAGCTCCAAAATAGTAGTAGAGGAGAACTCGACAGACGTATGGTCTCCTCGGTTTTCCAAAAGGAAAAATGAGAGAACGGCCAGGTGCTGAACTAGAAACTCTGGGCAACTGGATCATGAACAAGGAAGGATAGCACCATTGAGAAAATGGACCCCGGGAGGTGGTCACTGAGAAAAATTAGAGAGCGCATGAGGACACGCCGGTTGGTGCTGATGTTGTCAATGCTGCCGTCGAGTCTCCCGGCATACCAGTGAGTCATGGCGACAATTCCAAAGCGTGACTAACACACCAACACTCCCCCATGACCCGCAGATGCTAGTCACCACAAGCGAGTAAGGATCACAGAACGATGGAAACAACAACGCACGGCTAGGGGCATGAGAAGGAACCACACAAAAACCACAGACGGAGAGTGGAAGTAGCAAAAGCAGGATACGAATCATGTAGGAGCAAATGCAGACACAAGAAGCCCAACATTGCACACCATAAACTTGAACTTGAACTGTACACCGCTTTTATGAAGAAGTCTGCACAGTGTTGCCGCGTGTAGATACCCACAACAGAGACATTGTCACATGACATATGCTCTCATACAAAGTGATAATGAATGTTGATGTGATTTGTGCGTGTGTGACACATGCCATCATGTTCTTCCACATGATGTGTGCTCTCATTTCCGTAACGGATGGTGATACAATGGATGGGCTGGCGCAGGTGCTGCATGAGACGGCACAACCAGACATTCTCACAAACCCCACGTGACATACCCAGCCTCAGTCGAGCTTCGCGCTATACAATTGTGCTTTCCAATCTTCCGCAAGACAGTTGTGCCTTGGACAAGGAAGATGTTGTTGGACCGGCTATGCGCATTACGATCATGGGCCCAATTTTTGTCAGTGTATCTGTCAACAACCACAGACAGTTGTGCGCGAAGGCACAAGCCCAAGCGTGTGGTAGACACGACATGTCGCACAATGCAAAAGAAAGTCTCCAAATGGAGCTGGCAACTGATACTATGAGAATTGCAAGAAGTTCATAGCAAAAGCAGCATCAGCACGCGTCGTGGTCCCGAGGATCATCAGGGAGCCAATGACTCGAAGGTACATCGTGACATTGACAGGCTCCCCTAAATGATCTGGGTCTTTTGACATGAAAAGCCTCTGCCCAGCGGGCCTCATAGGCATAGATGGATAGGGGACTGTGGCCAACAAATCAGCAAAACGCTCCCCGAGTATCTTGAGGTAACCAGCCTGATACACATGCAGAGTGTGACACTAATGATGACGTTCAATCTCCATTTCCAATAACACATGAGCGGACCAAGATCATTCGTTCTATGCAGAGACTGGAGGAGATCCTTCACAGCATGGACAACCTAAGGATGGGAGAACACGATCAAGAGGTTGTCCACATGGATCAGGACAACAATAAAGGGTAGAGAAGAAGCACTCAGGATAAAGCTGGGTCAACTATACTGCGATGCTACCCTCCTTGCTCCAAGGTAGAGAAGATCTTGAAGTTCCAACAACGTGGAGATTGCTTCAGGCCGTACAAGGCTTTTCGGAGGCGCCAGACCCTGTCCGTGCCGTCTTTGAACGCCGGAGGCTTGACCAGACATATCGTTTCCTCAAGATTTGTGTACAAGAAGGTATTCTTCATATCCATTTGGTAGAGCTCCCAAGTATGTTGTGCCACCTGACTTAACAAGGCATTTGCCGTAGTGTACTTGCCAACAGGGGCAAAGGTGGCATGAAACTCCATACCAGGCACTTGGGAGAATCCATTGGCCATGGGAGGGACCTTGTACTGTTGCACTACGCCATTGGACCTCCTTCTTCCTTGAAACAGCCAACGGGCTCATATGACCGTACGACCAGGCGGGAGCTTCACCTTCTCATAAACCCCATGCTCCTTCATTGCAACAATTTCCTCATGCATAGCTTGCTCCTAGAGGGCTGCATGTTCAGTGGAGTGTGCTTGTTGCATTTTTTTTGGTTCAGGCACACGTGCCATGGTGCTGCTCGCAACAAGTGCAGTGGCGACTGAGGGATATGGCAGAGGCCGAGTAGACCCAGTTGCCGCAATAGCTTGGTGGAACTCATCAGCGATGAGAGATTATTCAAGTGTTGTGCTAGGCAGTACCATAGCCACTGCCAAACCAAGAGCGTCAATACCAGGGATAGGAGTAGCCTGTGTGGGGTCAACAATACCACCGTGAACTGGACGGACTGACCGCACTGGCCCAGAGTGGCCAGCGGAGGCTGTACCACTGGCAGGCTGGCCATAACAAAGTGAAAACTGCAACGGTCTCAGACCACTGTCTGGTGTGCAAACAAAAGACGACGGGATGGGGGGCTGCGAGGGTGCGACTGTCAACCGGCCTGAGGCAAACGGACTAGAAAACAGGGCCGACACAGTAGCACCTGCCGTCCGCTCCTAGCATTTCAGCTAGGAGAAGATATCACCCTCAGGATCACGGTTCCACACTGAGCAGTTC
>SZWC01001326.1:11056-23759 GCA_023375785.1 Penium margaritaceum
TTCGCCAGCTGCTTCACCTGCTGTTGCACCTGCTGCTGCACCTGCCGCTTCCGAGCTCCGTGCCTCGGACACAGCTTGCCTCTGGGCAACGCACAGAGGAGCGATGACGAGCTTCCGACGCCTTGACTGCCCTGTGCTGCGCCAGCAGCCGCGGCAGCAGCAATGGGCTGCATCAGAAGAGTCTGGATCTGCCACCAGCAGCAGCGGCAGGCGCCCGTATATCGAGGCGAGCCTCGGAGCACCTGAGAGCCTGGAACGACTATTGAGGCTTTTCTCTGCTCACCACACCGACATCACAGGCGGGCGGCCAGGGATCCCCTGCATCGCATCCTCGAATGCAGCAGTGAGTGGGCCCAGCTGACGCGTTTCGCAGCTCGCGAATTCCATCCGCAGCTTGTGTGGCGGTGTGCGCGCAGTGGGGCAGGGTCCACAGGAGGGTCTACATGGCGCGACGAGTAGGGCTAATGCAGACGTTATGGTTTTGCCACACACACTAGCTAAAAGACACACCAGCTAGAACAGACACATCCGCTAGGACGCGTGTGTGCGTCCTCACTGTAGTGTGCGACACACCGCAGGAAGGCACAGAAAGATCGTGTGAGCGGCTGGATCCGACGTGGAATCGGCTGTCTGGTTTGGACCACTGGAGGACGCCGGACCTCACAGCCCACCGTGGAAGTGACGCGGCACAGCCGCGGCAGTCTCGTGGCTGTCGACAGTGCAGGGACAAAGGCGACGTGCTCGCCGAGATCACGGGATGACGGAGTGCATAAAATATGTGGGCTAACATTAGGTTTGATCTGGACTGGGAGAAGACCTGTTTTGCTGTAACCTCGGCCATAACCGGGACTGGAAGGAGACCTCAAGTATACTCTAGGCAGAAGACCATTTTTGGGGCCGGGTCTCAGGTAATATGTTACAATTAAAAACTAATAAACATTTAAAAAATAATTAATTCAATTTTTTTTATTTAAATAATTATTCAACATCATGTTCTTCCTTACGCTCATTTAACGTTCATGCCATAAGAAAGTGGGTTGGTTCATGTAAGCAAAAAGACCAAAAAATAAATTTATTGCTTAAAATTTGTGATTTTATTCACTAAATTATTCATAATAAAATCATCTTTCAGTGAAGATATTGAAAAATATGTGAGTGGTTCACATTTTCACGAAGTGTCTCAATATTGTGACACCAAAATGCACACTTGGACATGCCACATCAATTTTTTTCGGTTAGGACGTGACTTCGCTAGGAGAAAGCAAAGACACAGAGAACACCGGGGAGCAACTACCAAACATAAGATGGTGCTCAGCATTTCCGTGCTTCGTGCAAGAGTCATGCATTTTGTCCTTAGTGTTTTTTTATGGCATGCAGTAACCTCTGGCCTTGCTGCACACTCCACTTACACTGGTCCAGATGACTGAGCATGAGGACTGCATCTGGTCGGCATCTCCACTGTGGTGGAGATGCCGACCTGATGCACTCCTCATGCTAGGAGACTCCCTAAGCAAGAAATCCCACTATATGGGAATGCCAAGACTGGTAGTTTGAGCTTGAGCCGAGTTACACATTACTTGTGACCATGATGCTAAAATTAGTCGAGTTCAAACCCTAGCCCCGTTCTTGTTGGTCATGGGATGATAAACTTAGCATGCTTAAAGTTGTGGGGTGGTTCGATCCCAAACTCAGTGGGGGAGAGCTGAAAGCGAGATCGAGCTGGCTGCTTGCTCACTTGTCGGCTCCCCGTCACGTGAGACTCCTGTGCAGCATGACTACATCTCACTTGCCCATTTTTCTGAATCTAAGGGCAAGTTTGGTTTCGGAAGCGGTCCTACTCGGATTTCGAGTCGGATTCGCAGTCAGAGTGAAGTTCCGCTCGGATTCTGACTTCGAACAAGTCAGAACCGACTTCGCCGTCCGCGGATAGCGCCGACGGCTGCAGTAACACTCCATCCGGACGTCCGAGTTCGAACTGGGTCATGGGAAGATGTAGCGACGGTGGATCCGAGTCTTCTTCTCCCGCGGCAACTCGGTCGAATCCAAACTTACCCTAAGCCATCCCACGCCTCCATGGTTGACGCGTGACTGTTGCTCCACCCACTGTCCTCGTGTCTAGGTGGTTCTCCACAGCCTACTGGTACCAGAGCGTTGTGGGGAGCAACACCGGCTTAGAAGGGGTGACACTTTGATTCTTTGCCCCGCAATCCTTGGGACCACGTCGACTTCTCCACGGTTGCGAGTCCTTCTGCTATCTCTACTCTATTGCAGCGCTTCTGTGTCCAGCTCTTTTTGTCGCTACCTTGGGTCGCCAATCGGCGTCGGCCGATCTCGGTCACCTTTGCGGCAGCCAATCTCGGCGTCTCCTCCTTAAAGGAGTCCAGCCGCCTCCCATTGTCAACCAGCCTTCGCAACTCCCACCTGCAGCCATTGTGGCAATGTTAGTGTTCAGAGCCTGCAGATTCCTCTCCGGCTGTGGCAGTGTTGATAACCACTTTCATCGCCTTGCCGGCACTTGTAGTAGCCGTAGCATTGCTGACAGCAACAACCCTAAGAGCAGCTTTGATCGCAGTAGCCATGATAGCAGCCGCGACAGCGACTATTTCGGCAACTACCTCAAATTGCAACAGCCGCCGCCACAACAACGGTAGCCACAACGCCGAAATCAACTCCTGGAAGCCACCATTAATTTTAGCAGCACCTCTTTGCTCGCGACTGCTTCAATAGCAGAACTAAGAAGTAGGCGCTTGCATCGCATCCGCCGTGGCATCAACCAGGCCTACTATAGTTGCGGCATCTGGCACAGCTTGCGACTGCCCTCCACACGAAAACCACCGCACTGTGCATTCTCCATTACGCTTGGCAACCTCGGTCGTGACTGGGGGGTCAAGTTGGCACACCACGAGCGTGTCAGCATCGTCTGCGCTGACTCCAAGTACGAGGAGCAGCGAGCACCACTTCAAGAGCATCGTTGTCACTACTCCGTTGTCGAGTCTCCCGTGCTTGATTCGGTAAGCACTCCTTTCCACAGCACCGAGCACACCTCGGGGGGGAGGAGACTTTGCCGCCATTAAGGCTCCCACTGCTGAGTTCCATGCATTCCTCTATCGCCACGGCGTCCACTTGGCCAACTTGCTCACTCATTCCTCCCCTGCAGTCATACACGTTGCCACAGCAGCAGCGGCCACCTTTGCAGCTACGGCTAGGGCGTCACGCGCCCCTGCGTCCACCTTTACCGGACGTGCTACCGAGGCCTACACTGAGGCTGCTGTTGTAGTCAGACCTATCGCAGTAGCTTCCGATGACATCGGCACCCAAGTGTTGGCTGCTGCAGCTGCCATTGCCATCGCCACCTCCTCTGATACATCTTCCAGAGCGTCTGCAACAGCAGCCATTTGTACTTTGACAGCCGTAACAGCCACAACAGTGACTTCATCCTCATCGGCTATAGTTAGTCTTGTGGCACATGTTGCTTCTATTTGTGCTATTCTTGCCACTCTTCGTACGAAAGTTGTAATTGGTGCTCTGACCTTCGCTATCCCTGTTGCATCTTGTGTGTTAGTCATCTCAGGTACTACAACTGCTGCCATTCCGCCTCTCCTTGCTTTTGTGGGCTCTCCTCCCTTCTCTTGAGGGTGCACCTTGATGCTCTACATCTGCTGGCCTTCTTGTCTACTATTGTTGTTCTGTGTTGGACTGGGACTGGTAACTTTCTTGCAACACTTGCTACACGTGCTTATGGCACCTCGATGGTGGGGTAGTCATCTCAGAGCGGCAAGGAGACAATACAAGACAGGAAATGGACGGCGAGAGAGGAGGATCTGAAAGAAAATCATTATTGGCATACCTGTTTCGGCCTCGTGGGCCTTCATCAGTGCCGAATGACATTACAAACAGACTCCTACCGCTAAAGTACTATACTCACGTCCATTCGCGTCGCTCATTTTTCACAGGGTTTTGAGGATTATGCTAACGTGGTGGACCAAGTGGTTACCTTAGTAGCCTAGAGGTCCATAGGTATGTGCGTAGTTTTCTTGGCATTTTCCACGCCAAGATAGGCCGGCCTGCAAACATTGGGGTGCTAAATTGCCTAAGTCGACGTGAGAAATGTCGTAAATGTAAACCTAGGCATAACCACTTGGTCCGTGGGTTGAAAAGTGGTTTTCAGCACAAGGGGACGTGTCATTGATGATGTCCAGTCTTGGGATTTTGGATGAAGCATCCGATTGATTTCCTGTTGGCGTTGAGGACGTCGAACCTGTGAGAAATCTTTGAGGATAACCGCGTGCTCGAAGTCGAGCGAAGAATTTCTTTTCAATGTCGAAGAGATCCGTGGCGAAGGATGTCCGGATGAGGTAGCGTCAAAGCTTAGAGAGGATGAAAGCACATAGACAACTCCTTGTATGGTAGCTGTGAAAGGGGAGGTAGAGGTACATGTTCATTGGTTTCTGGAATGTTTTTACATCCAAAACATAAGAGGCCTCAAACCTCTCACCTTTGCTGAGCGTGATGTCGAGGAAATTGAGGCTCGTTGTGGAGATTTCCCACTTGATCTTGATGTTCTTGTTGATGCTTCCAAATGTTGAGAGAAAGTGAAAGAGATCTGTGTGTGAGCTGGTCGAAATGACAACCCCATCGTCGATGTAACGTCGATGGAGGAATGGTTGTGACAGGCATCTCCTAGTAACTTCTTGGTCAATCATGCTCATAACGAGGATGGCAAATGCCACGGCTGTTGGTGTACCCATGGCTTTGCCTTTGACCTGTTTATAAGTATCCTCTAAGAACTCCACATGAGAGTTGTGCATCACCCAGGAGAGGAGTTGGATGATGATGGGAGTTTTGGGATGATGAGCTTGATGAAGGTGAGCGTGGTTGAGATTGGGGTGCTGGGGTGAAGTGCAACGACATCGTAAGTGGCAAGAATGACGTCTGATGGAAGACGAAGTGCCTCAATCTCCAATAATAGGGAGGTTCTCTCTTTGAGAAAGGTGGGTTGCTGTTGAACAAGGGCTTGGAGCACCGAGTCTAGCCATTTGGAGACATTTTTTGTGATCCAACTATGGCATGCAGCAATGGGACGTCCGACGTGTGGATTTTTGTGAATTTTCATGAGGTAGTAGAAGGTGGCTGGTTTCCACCTCCAGTTGGTTCTTGAAGAAGACATGCCCAGAGGGCATTGGAGAGAATTCCACAGGTGGCGCATCTCTCTTTCATTGAGAGTAGCTGTGCTTTAATTTCTTCAATGTTTCACTGAGATACAGTGTAAGTAGAAGGATCAGAAAGATGAGACATACATTCCAAGATGTAGTCGTCTTGATTGAGAACGAAAAGGCCAATGTTTTTGTCTGCAGCCCGAATGACGATAGACTTGTCATTTCTGAGCTGCTGTAAAGCACACTGTAGTCATCTGGGAAATGTGTGTCTTGTTAATCCGTATGTATGCATTTCTATCTCCTGTGTGGACCTGAGTGCGCAGGGCATGCACACCAAGAGAGTGGAGGCAACGCACACTGAGCTCCCATGCCAAGCGGTATCCACACCATAATGCATCTGGCGGCTCGCGTGCGCTCGTCTCCCTCCCTATGGCAACTTAGCCCCAGCTCCATCCCCTATGGAGTAGTCTCTAGTTGTTTGCCTTGCGAGACCTACTTGTGTCCGTGTTTGTGCTGTGTGCGCAATACTAGAAACCTAGTTTAGTCTTAGTTTAGCTAGTGACACTATCCAAGTTTCCGTATGTTTGATGTGGTGTGGCCTAGTCTGCAGTTTGTGGACTTTGAGGGTCATTTTCCCTCACTCGAGGATGCGTGGCCGGCGAGCCCTGCTCGCCGACCAACGGGTGAGTCTCGACTAGCGAGACTCACCCGCTCAAGCTGATCTCTGTCTCGGCTCGACACTTAGGTTTTTGCTTGGACATGACAGCCATGGCTGCTTACAAACCCAACCCTGTCTCCCTCAATACTTGACCAAATGACTTGGAACAAGTTGCATTAGGACCGTAGCAGTCTTCTCATGGTATCAGAGCTGTGTTCGGGGCCTGAAAGTGATGCATAGTGGTGGCGCGGAGCCAAAAGGGCGGCAGCCTAGTGACGTGCGGAAGTAGATCCGCGCGTCTGCCGCAAAAGCACGCCGTGCACACTCAGTGGATGCGTCGAAACGTTCCCCCTAGGCCACACGAAGACAGCGTGGGCAGCAAAAGGCAGGGGGGAGCTCACATCCATGGGAGAGGCAAGGGAAGGGAGAGCCCAAGCGTCGTCCGCCCTCTCCAGAGGTGACGGTGTGGTCCCTTGCCCCACAGTTGAACACTACAGGTCCTACGCGGCCTGAACGACCTTCACAGAGCAAGACAAGGCGTTTCCTACGAGCTCAGGGCTCACGAAAGAAAACTGGGCCCAAAGTGGGCCCGGCGGATTGCTTCGAGTTTTGTTGCGTGCCTTTAATGCGCTAGTTTGGGCGTTGCCTGACGACCAATGCTATGCCATCCACCATTTCCGGTTAAGTGGCAAAGGGGAGGATCCCTCTGATCCTTGCAGTGGTGCCCCACGCCCACACAAAGCCTGGCAGCATCTCGCTACTCGCCATGAGGAAGGAGGGATGGCATTGGTGATCTCGTTGCGCGATCGGCTTCGCGGATTGTACCCAAAGCCAAGAGCGCCGATAGCTGAGTATTGGGATGCGGCAATGGACCTGCACCGACACATCCTTGGGCTTGGAGCGTCTTGCTCCATGCTCGAGCAGCTAGAACCTGTGCTTCTGCATCTTGGCGAGCCTTACAAAGAGTTTCGGCGAGGTCTCCTGCGATGTCTTGGGGTGACAGACATCGAGAACACCGACCTTGCTGAGGTGTTTGAGGAGCTGCGACACTATGAGGACATCCTTCCGGGAGAGGCGAGAGAGGCCAACAGCCGGGTAGCGAGTGCCTTTGTGCACCAGTCCTCACTAGGCACCTCCACTGGGTCCGGTCAGGGAGGCGACAGAGGCGGAATGGGTTGAAGCAATGGAGGAACAGGTACCCAGCCATGCGGAGGACGAGGTCGTGGCCGGGGTGGTGGCGGGGGACGCACTTGCAATTACTGTGGTAGGCATGGCCACTTCTGGCGTGCATGTCCAGACCTCCAACGGATCATGACTCCAGCACACCAGCAGCAGCAGCAGCATTGGTTTCCCGCACCGATGCTGCACCCTCAGCATGGACATCATCTGCAACCACCAACATGGTCGACTCCACTGACCACAGCGCCTCTGGCTCCTACACCCTTTGGCGGAGTGACCTATGAACCACCTCAATGGCAGCCCCCAGTGGCCTTGCCGTTGTACCAAGGGCCAGCCCCTGCCTATCAGGTACCCTACTACTTTCCCCCCAACTCGGCCGTTCCAGTCCCAGCACCAACGTGGGCACAATGCGTCTATGCAGACATGGCCAAATCCCAGCAGCCGACAGCTGGTCAGGCTGCAACGGGGTTGAAAGCATCCATGGAAGTGCAGCCTCCAGAGCCGACAGCCATGCCACAGTCGTCAGGTCAGCGACTGACGCACACTCATACCACCACTTCACACGCACTGCCTATGCATGAATGTCTATTTGACACTGCTGTCTCACATCACATGTCACCACATCGTCAACTGTTTGTGTCCTTGTATGCTACGCATGATGTGGAGGGTGTGAAGACGGGATCTGGAGAGGTGTTGGGGGTGGAGGGTGTGGAAACAGTGGCCTTGCAAGCACCTGGTGGGGTACTATGGTTAACCAGGTCTTGTATGTGCCGAAGTTGAAAGTCAATCTCTTGTCAGGGGGCCAGCTAGACCGCCAAGCAAGCATGTCCACTCTCACGCAGAAGCAACGCTGCATGCCGTTTGATGCCGCTGGTACACTGTTGGCCGACGGTCCCTTGCATGCTGACATGCTTTACCGCCTGACTCTATTCCCACTCCTGCACACACACTCCCACAGACCGCAGGCACATATCCTCACTGCCACTGATGCAAAACACACAGACCTATTGCACCGATGACTGGCACACATCAACACAGAGCTAGTCACAGACATGATCAAACACAATCCTGCTGGTGGATTGCCCACACGGACTCAAGGCAGATGTGTGCCTAAACTGTCAAGAAGGCAAGGCCCATAGGCAGACCTTCCCCAAGTCAAACACGGCATGTAAGTCACCCCTTGAGCTTGTCCATGCAGACCTGACAGGACCCATGCCTCTACCGTCTGTTCAGTATGGGTCGTAGTATGTCTTGACATTGACGGATGATTATAGCCGGTTTCGTTGGGCTTTTCTCCTTAAGTCGAAAGCGGATACCCAACGGGCTATCATAGAATGAGGTCCCCTTGCAGAACGTGAGACAGGCTGCAAGCTGCTGAAGCAGCGCACTCATCGAGGAGGGGAGTTTCTGGGTGTCTTAAAAGCAGAATTGAAAGCCAAAGGTATAGAGCACCAAACCACCACACCCTACACACCTCAACAGAACAGTGTGGCAGAGTGGTGGCACCAAACCCTGGGGAATGCGCTATGCACCTTGCTAGGTGAGTCTGGTCTGTCATTTGGGTTATGGGAAGAAGCAGTCAAGTATGTCACCTGGGTGTGGAACAAAGTGCTGCAAGGTCCTCTGCACAAGACAGTGACACCATAGGAGCGATGGTTCAAGGAAAAGGCTGACTTGCAACCTACGAGAGTGTGGGGCAATATGGCCTGTGTTTGGTTTGTACAGCCACAGAGGGACCATAAACTAAGCCCGCGAGGGCGTTGGTGCATTTTTGTCGGGGTCTCACATGCATCCAAAGCATGGCGGTTTTGGGACCCCATGAACCATGGTTTCTTGGAGAGTAGGGATGCCTCCTTCCTGGAGCATATGTCCTACAAGCAGTTTCGCACTCTGCAAAATGTCCCATACATCACCATACCAGAATAGTTTCCAGACTACGTGAGTGTACCGGTGTTTGTCCCTCACGTGCCAACAGCTCCCTCAGAGCGTGGGGACCACGGAAGGAATACAGAAGTTCATTCACCTGTTCTCACTAGTCTGCTGATACCCACTGACCTACTGAGTGCAGACTCCAGTTCTCCCCACAGTCCACCTGGGCTACATATCCAAGCGTCTCACAAAAGCACTGAGCATGAACGGACGCCATCGCCCTAACCGGCACGACGCTCTTTGCATAACGTTTCTCGTGTGAATTAGAGACAATTCTATCACACAACGGCTCCAGCCAACGTGGACCATATCACAGTGGAATCCCAGACACTTACTGAGGCAAGGGGGCGCAATGATGCCGCTGAGTGGGACAAAGCCATGGTTGCAGAACTGAATGCTCTCTTGGAGCAGAAGGTTCATGAACTCATTCCCTTGCCGTCCGGATGTAAATCATTTGACTTCAAGTGGGTGTACAAGTTAAAAAGGAACCTGGCGGGACTTATTGACAAGTTCAAAGCTGTTAGCTACTGAGCTAACCACCTCCGGCAGAGAAGCCGCGAAACCGAAAAGCTCACAAAGGTTCTTACACCTTCTTCCTTTGCAGGTATGTGTCATGCACCCCAAACTTAATCAGGCATACACTTCACCTTCAAGAGTACTAACGCCTTAGCATTACATCTCAAGAAGAGCTCAAGTCGTCAATACGCAAGAGAGCATCAAGCAAGGGTTAATTGATCAGCATGCAAGACAAGTCCTTTTATAGCTGCCTGTCCAGTCCTAGAACTCAAAAGCACATTCCTAAGAAGTGGCTTGACCCTGCCACATCACCAAGAGACTTGCGCTGTGGGCTTGACACATAAGCATCCTTGTGCCAAGGTGACTGATCAGCCGTGTTGCTTCCCAGAAGCAATGGACTTTCTTTCTTGGAAGCTTCTAAAACAACCAAGATGTGCATGGAGCCAGGATCGAGCTCATGACCTCTCACTTGGCCAAATCAACAAAATGGCCAAGTTAACCACTCACCTACATGGTGTACTCACAGGTCATATCTCACATGAGACAGAGCATAGTTGAGTCACCCTACAACAAATCCAGGGGTCATACCTCCACAAGGGGCAGAGCATTCCTGATCCGTCGTACAAGACTGAACAAGGGGCAAACATATTCAACAAATCTCTCCCTTGCACCTTGCGTCAGTTTCCATCATCATTCTTCATCACTTGCGTTGACCATGCCGATACCTTGCCTGCCCGCCTGGTGGAGATCCTTGTCCAATGGCTTTGTAAGCATGTCAGCCCGGTTCAGCTTGGTGCCGACATACTCCAGCTCCACTGTTTGCTTGTAGACCAAGTCCCGAGCATAGTGGTAGCGGATCTCGATGTGCTTTGTGCGCCTGGACAGAACTGGGTTCTTGGACATGTCAATCGCGCTCATGTTGTCAATCTTGATGATTGTTGCCGTTGCCTGTGGTGCCTTCATCTCAGAGAGCAAGCTTCGAAGCCACTGCACCTCTTTACACACCTCAGCCAATGCAATGTACTCAGCTTCAGCTGTTGACAGAGAGACACACTCCTGNAGATGTAAAGCCATTTACTTCAAGTGGGTGTACAAGTCAAAAAGGAACCTGGCGGGACTTATTGACAAGTTCAAAGCTGTTAGCTACTGAGCTAACCACCTCCGGCAGAGAAGCCGCGAAACCGAAAAGCTCACAAAGGTTCTTACACCTTCTTCCTTTGCAGGTATGTGTCATGCACCCCAAACTTAATCAGGCATACACTTCACCTTCAAGAGTACTAACGCCTTAGCATTACATCTCAAGAAGAGCTCAAGTCGTCAATACGCAAGAGAGCATCAAGCAAGGGTTAATTGATCAGCATGCAAGACAAGTCCTTTTATAGCTGCCTGTCCAGTCCTAGAACTCAAAAGCACATTCCTAAGAAGTGGCTTGACCCTGCCACATCACCAAGAGACTTGCGCTGTGGGCTTGACACATAAGCATCCTTGTGCCAAGGTGACTGATCAGCCGTGTTGCTTCCCAGAAGCAATGGACTTTCTTTCTTGGAAGCTTCTAAAACAACCAAGATGTGCATGGAGCCAGGATCGAGCTCATGACCTCTCACTTGGCCAAATCAACAAAATGGCTAAGTTAACCACTCACCTACATGGTGTACTCACAGGTCATATCTCACATGAGACAGAGCATAGTTGAGTCACCCTACAACAAATCCAGGGGTCATACCTCCACAAGGGGCAGAGCATTCCTGATCCGTCGTACAAGACTGAACAAGGGGCAAACATATTCAACAAATCTCTCCCTTGCACCTTGCGTCAGTTTCCATCATCATTCTTCATCACTTGCGTTGACCATGCCGATACCTTGCCTGCCCGCCTGGTGGAGATCCTTGTCCAATGGCTTTGTAAGCATGTCAGCCCGGTTCAGCTTGGTGCCGACATACTCCAGCTCCACTGTTTGCTTGTAGACCAAGTCCCGAGCATAGTGGTAGCGGATCTCGATGTGCTTTGTGCGCCTGGACAGAACTGGGTTCTTGGACATGTTAATCGCGCTCATGTTGTCAATCTTGATGATTGTTGCCGTTGCCTGTGGTGCCTTCATCTCAGAGAGCAAGCTTCGAAGCCACTGCACCTCTTTACACACCTCAGCCAATGCAATGTACTCAGCTTCAGCTGTTGACAGAGAGACACACTCCTGCTTGCGACTCGCCCAACTGACAGCACCTCCATTTAGCATACACACAAAGCCAGAGGTGGATTTTCTGTCGTCGATATTGCCT
Organism: Penium margaritaceum; assembly: GCA_023375785.1. NCBI lineage: Eukaryota > Viridiplantae > Streptophyta > Zygnematophyceae > Desmidiales > Peniaceae > Penium > Penium margaritaceum. The sequence continues at coordinate 22,771 of SZWC01001326.1, forward strand.
CCCCAGTCAGCGTCGGTGTAGCACATGAGACGGAGTGACGCGGATCCAGCGATGCCTCCAAACTGGAGTCCCACGTGTCGCGTCCCCTTAAGGTAGCGCATGATGCGCTTCACAGCCTGCCAGTGTAGTGGACCAGGATTGGCCACAAACCGGCTCACCTGCCCAACAGCATGGGCTATATCTGGCCGGGTGGCGACCATGGCATACATCAGACTGCCCACTGCAGACTGATATGGGATGCCCAGCATGTCAGTTTTCTCCGCTTCGTTGGATGGGGACATGGAGGTGGAGAGCTTGCACTCTGAGCTCATGGGTGTGCTGGCAGGCTTGCAATCTGCCATGTCGTATCGTTTGAGGATGGAGTCGATGTACTTTGTCTGGTTCAGGCTGATGGTACCTGCGGCTCTGTCACGCTTGATGGCAATGCCAAGGTAGAAGTTAAGAGGACCCATGTCCTTCATCTTGAACCTGCTACTCAGCTGCCCCTTGAGATCGTCCAGCAGCTGCGTTGAAGAAGAGCACAGAATCAGGTCATCAACGTACAAGGCGACCAACATAGTCCCTTTGTCGCTCTCATACACGTACATGCTAGGGTCGTTGTCGCAGTGCATGAAGGACTCCTTGGCCATGAATGTATCCATCTCTTGGTACCAAAGTCTTGGCGCTTGTTTTAGCCCATAGAGCGCCTTCACCAGCCTGCACACCTTGCCCTCGGGCGCATCAACCCCCTCTGGAACCTCCATCAGTACCTCCTTGTCAAGTTTGCCGTAAAGGAAGGCTGTCTTGACATCCATCTGGTGGACCTCCATGTTCTTGGCAGCAGCAATGGCGAGCATTGACCGGATGGAGGCAAACGTCACAACGGGAGCAAAGGTCTCATCGTACTCTGCGCCAGGCCGTTGAGAGAACCCCTTTGCTACCACCCGTGCCTTGTACTTGTCTATCTTACCATCCTGTTTCCTTTTTACTTTCAGCACCCACTTGGAACC
>SZWC01001326.1:25327-35476 GCA_023375785.1 Penium margaritaceum
GTTGCAAGCAGATGTAGGCTGATGTAGGCTGATGTAGGCTGATGTCAGCTCCCAAGGTAGAAAGGTGCAGATGTGTTGCATTCCCCTCCTGCTGATGTTGCCCTGCAAACAGAGAAGTTGGGTGAGAGCGAAGGCGCTCTCACTGCTTGTGACCTTAGCGGTTGCGTGCGTGAAACTTCCCTAACCAGAGGAGTGGGCCCATAACCCTTTGTTAGCTACTGAGCTAACCACCTCCGGCAGAGAAGCCGCGAAACCGAAAAGCTCACAAAGGTTCTTACACCTTCTTCCTTTGCAGGTATGTGTCATGCACCCCAAACTTAATCAGGCATACACTTCACCTTCAAGAGTACTAACGCCTTAGCATTACATCTCAAGAAGAGCTCAAGTCGTCAATACGCAAGAGAGCATCAAGCAAGGGTTAATTGATCAGCATGCAAGACAAGTCCTTTTATAGCTGCCTGTCCAGTCCTAGAACTCAAAAGCACATTCCTAAGAAGTGGCTTGACCCTGCCACATCACCAAGAGACTTGCGCTGTGGGCTTGACACATAAGCATCCTTGTGCCAAGGTGACTGATCAGCCGTGTTGCTTCCCAGAAGCAATGGACTTTCTTTCTTGGAAGCTTCTAAAACAACCAAGATGTGCATGGAGCCAGGATCGAGCTCATGACCTCTCACTTGGCCAAATCAACAAAATGGCTAAGTTAACCACTCACCTACATGGTGTACTCACAGGTCATATCTCACATGAGACAGAGCATAGTTGAGTCACCCTACAACAAATCCAGGGGTCATACCTCCACAAGGGGCAGAGCATTCCTGATCCGTCGTACAAGACTGAACAAGGGGCAAACATATTCAACAAAAGCCAGGTTGGTGGCTAAGGGCTTCCACCAAGTACCAGGACAAGACTTCACAGAGACCTACGCTCCAGTGGGAAAGTACGGAACTAGCCAAGCTCTGCTGGCTGTTGCGGCACGGGAAGACTGGAAAACACATCAAATAAATGTGAAGAATGCCTTCCCCAATGGTCCACTGGAGGAAGAACTGTATGTCAAACAACCAGAGGGCTTTGAAGATGGAACATGTTGTGTGTGGTTGCTTCTCAAAGCCCTTTACGGGCTCAAGCAAGCCCCACGCTCTTGGAACAAAGATGTTCGTCGCACGCTTGAGTTGGGAGGTTTCATCCAAAGCTTAAGCGATCCCTCTCTATTCATACGTTGGGATCATGGTTGTCCAGTTGCATTACTGGTCTATGTAGATGACCTGCTCATTCTGTCACCCTTGCTCCCGCTCATCACAGAGACAAAGACAATGCTCAGCACACACTAAAGCATGACAGACCTGGGTGAGGCCACAAACTTCTTGGGCATGACAGTCACAAGGAACAGAACGGCACACACTCTCACTCTACACCAAGGACGATTCATTACACATCTCACGACACGTTTCCAGCACCTGGCACAACATCTTCCATGACAGCACACACCAATGAATCCTGACGTGTATGCGCACCTGTTGGATGCAAACACCACAGATTACGGACCAGACTGTGATCCCACACTGTATAGGCAAGTTACTGGCAGCTTGTCATACCTTGCCTCCACCACACGTCTGGACATCTCATGCACAGTCAACATGCTGGCACAGTTCAGCCAACAGCCGTGCAACACTTATCTGAAGGCACTACTGAAGCTGCTTGGCTACGTGATGGACACAGCTGAACTTGGTTTGGTCTTTGCCTCCTCCGCCAGTCCTCTGCTGGGTGGGTATTGTGACAGTGACTATGCACGTGACCGTGGGGCACGCAGTTGGGGCAGCCATGTGTTCCATGTGTGGGGTACGGCTATGTCGTGGCGAAGTGCTAAGCAATCTTGTGTGGCTTGTAGTGTGGCAGAAGCTGAATACATGTCCTTGGGTGAAGCTGCATGTGAATGAATCTGGCTTGCATTGCTGCTTGAAGATTTTCAACTGCAACCTCATGCTATGGCACTGCACAATGACAGCTCTGCTGCACGCCGCATTGCTGCTAATGATGGTGTGTTGCATCCTCGCACAAAGCATATCATCGTAGAACATCATTTTGTGCATGAGGCAGTCGAGGCTGGTGTTGTGCAAGTCTGTCCCATTAGCGGTGATGCACAACTGGCCGACTTTCTCACCAAGGCGCTGCCCTCTCCTGCACTCCACCTCCAGCTCAAGCACCTTGGCTGCATCCCTGCCGCACTCACGTCCAAGGGGGCGTGTTAATCCGTCTATGTATATGTTTCTCTCCTGTGTGGACCTGAGTGCGCAGGGCATGCTGACCAAGAGAGTGGAGGCAATGCACACTGAGCTCCCATGCCAAGCCGTATCCCCACCGCAATGCATCTTGCGGCTCGCGTGCACTCGTCTCCCTCCCTCTGGCAGCTTAGCCCCAGCTGCATCCCCTCTGGAGTAGTCTCTAGTTGTTTGCCTTGCAAGACATACTTGTGTCCGTGTTTGTGCTGTGTGGCCAATACTACAAACCTAGTTTAGTCTTAGTTTGGTTAGTGACACTGTCCAGGTTTCTGTATGTTTGACGTGGTGCGGCCTAGTCCGCAGTTTGTGGACTTCGAGGGTCATTTTCCCTCACTCGAGGATACGTGGCTGGCGAGCCCTGCTCGCCGGCTGATGGGTGAGTCTCGACTAGCGAGACTCACCCGCTTGAGCTGATCTCTGTCTCGGCTTGATACTTAGGTTTTTGCTTGGACATGACAGCCATGGCTGCTTACAAACCCGGCCCTATCTCCCTCAATACTTGACCAAATGACTTGGAACAAGTTGCATTAGGACCGTAGCAGTCTTCTCACGTCTAGGCAGAGTGGGAGAATGGTAGAAGCAGTCAGCTACTTCAGCCTTGAGCAGGTTGCAGGCCACTTCTATGTCCCTTGGTGCCTTGGGAGGCGTCCAGTTTGGATTGGGAATCCGAAACTTGGACAACGTGGAATCTTTCTGATCTCTAAATAGCCATGTCAGCTTGACGTTTCTGCAAAGCTCATCTAGGCTATGTTCAACCTGAGAGAAAGAGCAAGCAGGGGGCCTCATTATGAAGTTGATGCCTAGACGAAGTAATTTGGTTTCATCATTGGAGAGGCACCTGTGGCTGAGGTTGTACACTCCATTGTTCACCATTCTGTTGTCAAGCTGAGAAGGGGATTTCTGGCCGTAAAAAAAAAGGGCAAGGTCATGCAAAGAGAGATCAAGGAGTTTGAGCTGCGTGCGCGGCCTCACTCATTTTTTTAGCTCCAATTCTTTGATGTTATTCTTCTTGACATTGTTGACGTTGTCAACATTCCTCACGTTGTCACGGCCTTGCCCTGCCTTCTGCTTCTCAGTCTTGGGCGATCTCCTGTTGTTTGTTGCGGCAGGTTTATGTGGAGCAGTGGTCGTTGGGGGCTTGGTGGTTGTGAAACGGGCGGCCTGTCCAACTTGCTGTTTTCTTTGTGGGTTGTGGTTACCACTTGGTTTGGCGCCTTGTTTGCCGCCTTGCCCATGTTTGCTCTTCTTGTTGTCTGGCTTGGAGTTCTCCTACTAATTGTTGGAGAGGCAGGCCATGGCCTTGGCATGAGCTTTCTTGACCTCAATCTTGATAAGCTCTGCCGTTGTGAGTTCTCGGTCCATGGCTGTTGCCGCGGCCTCCCGTTTGTCTTGGGCGGCTTCGGCCTTATGCGGCATTGAGATACGTGTGAGCTCATGGCGTGCAACCATGTCCATGACCTTGTGGTTGGTCTCCTCCATAATTTCTGCTTCCACCCGTCGCAGAACTTGGAGATGTAGTAGACGTAATTGCTCAAGCAACTCAAGACCACAAGGACCTAACTGAGTTGGCCCCCGCCAACACCAACAATGTTGCTGCTCAATCGAGCCCTTGAGGCCTAGCGTGTTACCAAGGATCGCCTCAAGCTCGTCAAGGACTATCACGTAGCTTTTGCTGGTGAAGTTGCTATGCTTGTACTATGTGTTTGCCTGCTGTGTCTGCTGCTGTGCCTGCTGGCTTCACTGCTAGCACCGGCTCTGGTGGCTCATCTACTTTTTCTTTAACTGCTCAGAACTCCGTCGCTAATGCTTCTACTCTCGCCGCACCCCGCCAGCATGACTTTTTCTTATAGTCCCTAGTTCTCTCCCCAGGCCTCGCCTTCTCCTCCTTGGAGGTGTGCTTCAGCGTATGGGTGTAGGGGGAACGTCTTTGGGAGTATTTCTACCCCTAATCCTTTCTCCTCCTTCACACCTATCCCTACTAAAGCTACCCATGCTGTTCGTGCCCTCATTCCAGCAACGCCTGAGCACCTTGTCAATGATGTCCGCACGTTTAATGTTGATCACTTGGCTGGGCGCCCAGGTGATCCCGTTGGTGCCTATGCCATGCTTCGTCGCCACACCACCTTCACCGGCCAGGCCACCAAGAGTACTCTGAAAGTGTATTTCAACACTCTTCTAATGCGTGCCGGTGATTCTGCTGATGCCTAATGGGCTCGTGACCTCAAACTCCTCCGTGAGCTGAATGAGACTGCACCCGACTTGTTGTGTGCTATCCTTACCATGGTCAACGGGCTAATCCCTGAGCTCTTTGACCTCCTCCGCCATGTTACACCTGATGAGTTACAGCAGCTTGCCTCCCAGCCTGTCCCACCTAAGTCCCTGCTTGGTGTCGGTACCCTTTAGGACTTCGCCGTCGATTGTCTTGTCGCCTGGTGGGCCAGTTTGCAGATGAGGTGGCTTCACTGCTCCTCTGTCACCGGAGTCGCTGCCATCACCACCACCTCATCACCCTCTTCGACCTCCACGTCATCTTCTTCATCCTCTTCTGGGACGACCTCCACGGTGTCTGCTCTTCCTTCTCAGGGGCGTGGCTTTGGCAAGGGTTGCGACAGGGGCAAGGCCAATGAGAATTCCTCTACCTCCCCCTTTTCGTGTTCCCAGTACCATGGTCTGCTAGAACTGGGTCTGACAAGAACTCCACGCGTGTCTGCCCTGCGCCCCCGGATGACCTCTGTCTTGCCCGCACCATGTGCACTCACGTGGCTTGCACCTTCGACACCTCCACCGTGTCCAGATCTGGCTCCGCCCCATCCTCTTCCTCTACCTCTTCGTCCTCTGCACGGGCCTACTACACCACTAGCGTCCCTCCAGGCCCTTCTCATGTTCTATATCCGTGGAACTGGCCACCACCATACGGTGCACCGGTCTACGTTGGACCCCTTTTCTCTGGCTACACCGCTCTGTCATGGTTTCCTCCGCCCTTGAGAACCTCGACCCCGTCCCTGGCCCCTTCAGTCACTGGCGATGGCGAGCGTCATTTGGAGCAGTCCCTTCTTCAGCTCCTTGACCTGCACGATCAGGGAGGTGAGAGTGTTGCTTCTTTGGCTAGAGGTCATGCATGCCAGAATGATTTCTTAGGGACCCTCCCGGTCATTTCCTTGGATCCTCATGTGTGTCCATTCCCTCGGTTGAGCACTGGCAGTCTGTGGTCCTTCCTCACTGTCTTGGTGCTTGTGACCCATCCTCTCTTGCTACATTCCCTGTTGGTATTGTGGCGACCTGTGGTGTCCTTCCCCCAGTGCGTGCATCGGGTGGCTTCTGCATTCTGGACCCTGCAGCCACCCATCACATGGAATCCGTTCGTTCGTCGTTTGTCTCCTTCGGTCCTATTAGGTCTGCTTGTTTCGTTTGTACTAGGTCCAGTTAGCTACTCCCTTTTCAACGCATTGGTGTTGTAATTTTTGTTGGCCGCGGTGGTGCTCTGTTTCTGCTTGATGTGATCAATGCCCATTCTTTAAAACTCAACCTATTGTTGGTGCCTTCCATGGAAGAACAAGGCATGCACTTCTCTGCCAGTCGCAATGTTGGCACAATTCGTCTCCGCTCCTTTGGTCGTGTTGTCTTGCGTCATGCAAAATGCGACAAGCTCTATTGTATGTCCCTACTCTTCTCCACTTCACCTTCTATCGGTGCTACGCTCACTCATGTTGCGCCCTCTCTCTCCTTTGATCATGTCCACATGTTGCATTGTCACCTTGCTCATGTGAACACTGATGCCATCACCAACGTACTCCGCCTCCAGCCTACACTTGGGTTGTCTCCTTCTTCTTTTCCCTCTCCTTTTCCCGCTGCCTGACTAGACTGTGCTCAATGTAAACTACATCAGTTCCCATTCTCCGACTCTCAATCTTGCTCCGCTCATCCCCTTGATCGTGTTCATGCTGATGTCATAGGTCCCCTCCCATACGACCTTCGAGGCAATGTCAGGCGTTATGTCTTGTGTCTTACCAAAGACTTCTCCCGCTTTCGTTGGGTCTTTTCTCTTCACCAAAAGAGCAAGTTCTGTTCTTTTTTTAAAACCTGGCTTGTCCAGACTGAGCGTGCCTGTCAACACTCGCTGCATGTTTTTCACAGTGACTGTGGCGATGAGTTCCCTGGACCCACCGGCGGGTGTGTTTTGAGACTTCGTCTCCTTACACACCCCAGCAGAACGGTGTCTCTGAGCAGTGGAATTGTACACTCACTGACAGTATTTGCACCTTGTTGTCTGACTCTGGCTTGCCGCCTTTGCTTGCCTTTGAGGCAATGTATTACATGACTTGGGTGTGGAATTGTGTCCTCCATGGGCCACTTCCGCAAACTGTCACGCCTTTTTACCGTTGGTCTAGCACTCATGCCGACCTTCACCCGAGGCTGTGTCTCCTATTCATGCTGCATCTTCCTTGTCCAGCCTAGCGGCCCTTGATGTACCGTCCGACCCTGTCAATGACGCACCCCTGTCTGCGGAGTCCACCGGCTGTCACGATCTCTCATCTTTTGTGCGCGATGGATGCCATCGTGTGCTTCCTCACTGCACCTCCATCGCCTTTGCGTCATCCACCCGTCCGTGTCAATCACAGAGCACGCAGTCCCCTATCTTGCCCACATGCATGGATGTGCTCGGCCTTGCCACTGGTATCGTTCATCCCAGTTAGCCATAGGATATGCATTGCTTATTGTAGAGCATGCACTGGCCTTGGACACCGCCACTCCTGGCAATGTTGATGAGTGTTTCGCTGCGTCCGGTATCACGCCCCCTGTCCTTGAACCTACCACTCATGAATGGGCCTGCATGGCCCCTAGCGCTCAGCACTGAGAAGCCGCCATGCAAGACGAGTTGAAGGCTCTAGACAACCATGCTGTCTATGAGTTGGTTGATGTTCCACAAATCTGCAAATCCATTGATGCCCGGTGGATCTTTCGATGCAAGTACAAGCCCGATGGCACCTTGGACAAGTACAAGGCACGTCTCACTGTGAAGGGCTTCTCACAAGTCCCGGGCATCAACTTTGATGAGACCTTTATGGTATTCGAACGCTACAATACAACGTGAGCACTGCTTAGTCTTGTTCCCTAACATGACTAGGAGCTTGAGCAGATGGACATGAATAATGTGTTCTTTCATGGAAGGCTGGATGAGGAGATCGATATAGTCCGGCCTCCATGGTTCTCTGATGGCATCTGCAGAGTCTAGAGACTGTAAAAGGCCCTCTATGGCCTGAAGCAGTCACTGCGTGTTGGAATCAGGAGATCACGTCGACCCTGGAGAGGGGTAGCTACTAGCATAGTATGGTGGATCCGTCCCTCTTAGTCACCCCGGCTTCAGCTCCCTCTGTTATCATCCTCGTCTATGTCAATGATCTCTTGATTGTACCACTCAGCCAGGAGGCTGTCCAAGTAGCCAAGTAGCTCTTTCAGTCAATGTACAAAATGAAGGACCTCTGACCTGCCCTTGTCTTCATTGGGATGGAGCTTGAACGCGACTGATCTTGTCACGTGCTCCATGTCCACCAACCAGCCTAAGTTCGTAGCTTTGGGGAGTGCTTTGCTCCCTTGCTCAAGGCAGTGCCCACAACATCCATGAAAATGACCCCAGCTGGACAGAGGCTCTTGAAGACATTGGGCGTGTCGAAGCTGGGGAATGACTTTGACGTGAAAACCTACCTACGCGTGATTGGGTCTCTCATGTACCTCGTGACCACGACCATGGCGTGTGTTGCATTTGCTATGAAATTTCTTGCACAGTGCTCGCAGATCCCTCGGACACGGCACATGGAGGCAACCCTATGCTTTGTCAAATCTTCTTTGACCACTACTCGTACTGGCTTCTGCTATCGGACACAGCCGTCAATAGTGGTAAACTGCTACACTGATAGCAGCTAGGCACATGATGTTTATGCTCGCAGCTGCACTAGCTACATCTTCCTCGTTGGAGGGACCGCCATGTTGTGGAAAAGCAGAAAGCAGGGATGTGTGGCGCGTAGCTCGAGCGAAGCAGAGTATGTTGCCCTTGGCGCATGCACTTGTGAGAGCATCTGGCTGTCTCGACTGATGTATCAGCTCCGTGTCCCCATTCGTTGCATCACCTTGGCTTGTGAGAACCAGAGCACCAAGGCAATTGCTGAACATAGTGGCATGCATCACACGCAGACAAAGTATATCAATGTTGAGCATCATTTTGTGCGTTAGTTCATTGCCGTAGGTGATGTCCAGATCGTTTTGGTCGACACCCGTTGGTCTGCTGTATGCACGTGATGCCCTCGGTTGAAATGTTATCTTTGTACTCTTATGTAGAGTCACTTGTGACCCTCGTCCCTGTGTGTGAGTGTGCACTTGTGCGTTGGCTGTGAGTCATGGGGGAGTGTTGGTTTGTGGCATGCAGTGATCTCTGGCCTTGCTATGCACTCCACTTACACTGATGCAGGTGACTGAGCATGAGGACTGCATTCGATCGGCATGTCCACCGTGGTGGAGGACTAGCAGACTCGTTGAGCAAGAAATCCCACTGTATGGGAATGCCAGGACTGGTAGTTTGAGCTGGAGCTGAGTTACAAATTACTTGTGACCATGATGCTACGACTAGTCGGGTTCAGACCCTAGTCCCATTCTTGGCGGTCATGGGGTGATAAACTCAGCAAGATTAAACTTCTGGGGTGGATTGACTCCGAGCTCAGTTGGGGAGAGCCGCAAGCAAGATCGAGCTCACTGCTCACTCGCTTGTCAGCTCCTCATCACGTAACACCTCTGTGCCACGTGACTGCCTCTCACTTGCTAATTTTCTGACTCTAAGCCATTCCACGCCTCCATGGTTGATGCATGACTGTTTCTCCACCCATTGTCCTTTTGTCTTTGTGGTTCCCCACCACCTCCACTTTGCACCTATGGCTTCCATGCTTTGATTTTTGCAACTCAAAGTTATGCGCCGGATGGGTACACGTGAATGCTATGCCAGGGAAGAAATCCAAATGGTCATATGTGTAAATGTGTCGAGAATGCATAACTGTGCCTAAGAAAAGACCCACTTACATAATGGACCCTTGCTCATTGCTCATCCATGATATCAGAGTGCACCCTATGAGGAAAATGTAGTTTGAGCAATTGTATGCATCATTGTCAATCGGTTTTAGTATAGCCATCAACGAGGACAACGGGTTATGCATGATAGCACAGCCAGACACACACTGTATAGAGCGTGTAGAGAGTGATTTAGAGCACAACATCCAACAGCTGCTCCCAAGGACATAATACCAAATTTCCATAACTTTGATCGATAGGGAAATATTAGCGCTGACGTTGTCTTGCTGTAGGTGACAGAGCTAATGTGATGGAGATGTTCTGTTCAATCAGCAGTTCATCCAAGCTTAGGTAAATCAAGTGACTCCAACAACTGCTCTCTGACGGGTCTCGTAGGTGTCTAGGCAAATGGGACAAAGCCCTCCCACTGAATACCCACATAGAAAACATGTTCAACATGGCGCATACATTGAGGAAGGTCTCGCTTGAGCTCCATGTAAAAACATTGTAAGGTGGGCCAAGATCCTTCATCTTTAACAATACCAGAGACTTGATCGACTACAAATTAGTATGACTTGGTGAGAAGATGAGGAGATCATCAGATCCCTGAGGACGGCAACAAAAAGTGTAAAAGGGGGAACCAATGAAAGGGATGATTCCACCATGATATGAAGATGCCCCCCTCTCTTGATAGCTGAGAGAGCTCCTCATTCCAACATCGTGGTGATTGTTCCAGGCCGCACAAAGCTTTGCATAAATGCTAGAACCTTTTCATCCCGTCTGTGAAGCCCAGATGTTGGAGCATGTCAAAATCATCA
>SZWC01001326.1:69988-83798 GCA_023375785.1 Penium margaritaceum
TAGATAGATAGATAGATAGATAGATAGATAGATAGACAGACAGACAGACAGACAGATAGATAGATAGATCAATCTCATTCAATGAACTTTGAGTTTACATGTGACATGAAAGTTTGAGATCTCCACCACAGTGGAATCAGCAAAGAACACACAGGCCACCGGTATCATGAGCACAGAATGTAAGGTTTGGCACATAGCCCTGAACTCGCACTCGCCATCCTGACAAACTCCACCCGTCCCTCTACCTCCGCTCCACAAATCAAAGGTATACCACAGATGGTCCCTCATCCCTTTTATACAGCACTCTCCATGCCCTGGCAGTGTCCTGGTCAAGAGACGTGTCCGCCGCCCACTCCGCGGCCCGCTGTCGCAGCTGCTGCGCCTGTGCTCGTTGAAGGGCCACTGCCATGCGCTGGTTGTAGAGGGCGCGTAGTGGAACCGACACCCTTGCGGTACCTCCTTGTCGGGCAAACCTCCGCTCGGTCGCCTCTGATGATGTCCGTAATACCTTGCCGAGGCCTCGCGAGAACGCCCCCAAGGTCTCCACCGCGGGAAAGACAAACTCAATATGGTCGCGCTCTGCCTCGCGTTGCCATCGTCCATACTTCTTCTCCTTCGTGCGCACCACACCCTCCAATGCCACACCCGGCCGCTCCGCCGACCTCCTCCCCAGACTTGGCCGCAGCGGGTCAGCGATGACGACGTCCATGACAAGTGTGTGACCTGTGGCTGGGTCAAAACATGTGATATCCGGACGTCCCTCTCATAGCAGGCCTACGTGCTCGACAGTCACCCCGCCCATCCTGCTCTCACGTACCACTGCTTCCAACTCTCTCATCACTGCAACGTGGACCGCCTTCGTGCCCCCTCTTTGGATACATCGGAGGGTTTGTTGCGGTGCGCATGGGTGTATAGGGCTCTGTGTGCACACGTGCACGCTGGCATATGGCGCAAGTGTGCAATGGGGAGCCCAAGGCAAAACCTGCACGACACTCTCCAGTCCTCTGGTGCCATGTACAGCCGGTCGGTGACGGACCTGGGATGTGCCAATAGCCAATCCCCGCTGTGCTCCCCCTGCACCGCTGCGAGTCGCTGCAACTGTGGGAGTGCCTCCTCTCCACCCAACTCCGCTGCCATCACCGATGGCAGCGGAGTGGCAGCTTGGAGAGCTCTCCAAGCTGCCACTCATGCACGGCGTGAGACAAGTCCTAGAAGAGGCGCTTGGGGCTCCCTTGCTCACACTCCACCAGCTGTGGGACTATTGGTTTTATTGTATCTGGGAGTCCTTGCAACGCCTTTTCTCGTAGCTCTGCGAACGTCCCCGTCGTCCATGGTCTCTGTCCTCCTCCCTCGCCCTCTCCGTCATCCTCGGGACCTCGTGGATGGAGGAGACGTTTCACCGCGTGCCAAGACTGCAGGCGGCTACATACAAACGAGAGGGGTGCGAGGTCCCCCGCACCCGTTAGGCCGAGCCCACCCAGCATGATCGGGAGTCAAGCCTGCTGCTCAGCGTGGGCCACTGCCCTCCGCTCTCTGGTCCCCTGCACCTCGTCCAATCCCACCAGCCGACGGATGCAATCCCCCACCTTCTCGTCAGACCGCTACAATCGGCTGGTCCACCACTTTGATGGGGGTGTCAACCGCGTGAGATACTGAAGCCTGCGAGTGGTGCACTCCCTCAAGATGCTGAACGCGGCCTGGGCGTCTGGCATGTCAACGAGCGTCTCCAATATCTCCTACACCTCGTGTACTGCTAAGTCAAAGCGTGCTCGACAGAACCCCTCTGTCCCGATCGGACTCCCCAGAATCACCATCCCCTCCGTCGCTCGTGGGACCTCTGCAAGGCTCCGCGTCGCCTGGTCCACCCCCGCCGGTAGGTACAGCTGGTATTTGCCAGGCTGGACCTCCATCCCCACCGCAGCCAATCCTCCCTTTAGAGCAGTGAACGCCGCCTCCAGCTCCTACACTGGGCCTAGCAAGTACGTGTCATCCAAGTACGCCAGCACCCGGCCCGTCCCTCCCATTGCTGCCTGTGCTCCGTCCTGTGTGTCCTGCTACGCCAAAGCATAGAGGAAGGGGCTGATACGATCTCCCTGTCGCACCCCCCTCTCCGACTGGAGCACGCATGGTTGGGACCCTCTCTGATAACATAGCTCCGAATGTTGATCGTAAAAGAGGGCCAGTGCTGGGAGGAGTCGCTCGAATCGCCTCGCCCGCACCGCCTCGAAGATGGCTGCTCGCTCAACCGAGTTGCATGCGTTCTTTACGTCGAGCACACAATGTAAGGTATGGCACATGGCCCTGAAATCGCACCGGTGATCCTGACCAACTCAACCTTTCCCTCTACCCCCGCTCCACAAAGCAAAGGTCTGCCACATATGGTCTCTCATCCCTCCTATACAGCACTCTCCATGCTCTGGTGATGTCTTGGTCAAGAGACGTGTCCGCCACCCGCTTCGCGGCCCGCTGTCGCAGCTACTGCGCATGTGCTCGCTGAAGGGCCACTGCCATGCGCTAGTTGAAGAGGGCGCGTAGTGGAACCGACACCCCTGCGGTACCTCCTTGTCGGGCCAACCTCCGCTCGGCCGCCTCTGATGATGTCCGTAATACCTTGCCGAGGCCTCGCGAGAAGGCCCCCAAGGTCTCCATCGCGGGAAAGACAAACTCCATATGGTCGCGCTTTGCCTCGCGTCACCATCGTCCATACTTATTCTCCTTCGTGCACTCCGAATCCTCCAATGCCACACCCGGCCGCTCCGCCGACCTCCTCCCCAGACTCGGCCGCTGCGGTTTGGCGATGACCACGTCCATGACAAGTGTGTGACATGTGGCTGTGTCAAAACATGTGATATACGGACGCCCCTCAGGTAGCAAGCCTATGTGCTCGACAGTCACCACGCCCATCCCGCTCTCACGTACAACTGCTGCCAACTCTCTCATCACTGCATCGTGGACCGCCTTCGTGCCCCCTCCCTGGACACATCGGAGGGCGTGCTGCGGTGTGCATGGGTGTATAGGGCTCCGCTTTGCACACGTGCACGCTGGCATATGGCGCAAGTATGCAATGGGCAGCCCAAGGCGAAACCTGCACGCCACTCTTCAGTCCTCTGGTGCCATGTAGAGCAGGTCGGTGACGAACCTGGGATGTGCCGATAGCCAATCCCTGCTGTGCTCCCGCTGCACCGCTGCGAGTCGCTGCAACTATGGGAGTGCCTCCTCTCCACCCAACTCCGCTGCCATCATCGATCGGAGCTCTCCAAGCTGCCAATCATACACGGCGTCAGACAAGTCCTGGAAAAGGCGCTTGGGGCTCCCTTGCTCACACTCCGCCAGCTGTGGGACCTTTGCTTTTACTGCGTCTGGGAATGCTTGCAATGCCTTTTCTCGTAGCTCTGCGAACGTCCCCCTCGTCCATGGTCTCTGTCCTCCTCCCTCGCCATCTCCGCTATCCTCGGGACCTCATGGATGGAGGAGACGTTTCACCCCGTGCCAAAACTGCAGGCGGCTACATACAAACGAGAGGGGTGCGAGGCCCCCCACGCCCGTTAGGCCGAGCCCACCCAACCCGATTTGGAACCGTGCCTGCTGCTCAGCGTGGGCCACTGCCCGCTGCTCTCTGGTCCCCTGCACCTCATCCAATCCCACCAGCCGACGGATGTAATCCCCCACCTTCTCGTCAAACCGCTGCAACCGGCTGGTCCACCACTCTGATGGGGGCGTCAGCCGCGTGAGATGCTGAAGCCTGCGAGTGGTGCACTCCCTCAAGATGCTGAACGCGTCGTGGGCGTCTGGCATGTCGACGAGCGTCTCCAATATCTCCTCCACCTCGTGTACTGCTAAGTCAAGGCGCGCTCGACAGAACCCCTCTGTCCCGATCGGACTCCCCAGAATCACCATCCCCTCCGTCGCTCGTGGGACCCCCGCGATGCTCCCCGGCGCCTGGTCCACCCCACCCGGTAGGTACAGCTGGCATTTGCGAGGCTGGACCTCCATCCCCACCACAGCCAATCCTCCCTGCAGCGCAGTGAACGCCGCCTCTAGCTCTTGCACTGGGCCTAGCAAGTACGTGTCGTCCAAGTACGCCAGCACCGGGCCCGTCCCTGCCATCGCCGCCTGTGCTGCCTCAAGTGCCTCCTGCTGCGCCAAAGCATAGAGGAAGGGGCTGATAGGATCTCCCTGTTGCACCCCCCTCTCCGACTGGAGCACGCATGGTTGGGACCCCCCCTGATAGTATAGCTCTGAGGGTTGGTCGTAAAAGAGGGCCAGTGCTGGGAGGAGTCGCTCGAATCCCCTCGCCCGCACCGCCTCAAAGATGGCTGCTTGCTCAACTGAGTTATATGCGTTCTCTACATCGATACTCAGCAACCCCCACTCCGCCTGCTGGTCCAACTGCTCCATGATGGTGGACCACCGTGTCCCCCCCTGCCGACACTCCCACCGCAAGCTGCAATGGCGCCAGTGCTCTCTCCATTTTACTCCTCCCTGTACTGACCATCCATCTCCATAGCTGGCGTGGAGTCGCCTCTCCCACAGCGATCGGGCGTACCCCACCATCGGGCCTTGCTAGCGCGATGAGCCTACTTGCTGCAAGAAAACCTCGCGCTGTGGGGTGGAGCCGTCCTCGACATAGAGAGGCGAGTAGCTGTGCCAATAATCTCGTGAGCCGCTCGTCTCCCACCACGACTTGTCGAAGATGGTCCAAAGTAAGGCCTGATGGCCCTGCCGCCGTGCCTCTGCTGCTGTCTAGTATTGCCTTCCGCACTCCATCCCCATCTGGGAACCCAATAGGGGCTCGCCTCGATGCCTTTGCAACCCATGCTGGTGTCGGCCGCTCCTTTGCTGGGTGCTTTGCCTGTAGCTGCGCCAATACCTCCGCTCCGGGCGGTGCCAAGGAGGTACTGTCCAAGGCATTGCATACCTTTGACGTGTTCCGTCGGTGGAATTTGGTCACCGCCCTCTGTGGTCGCTGTTCCCTCGCCTCCTCTTCTCTGTGACACAGACGCCGTGGTGGTGGTGCGCGACCTGCCGGCCGAGCATGCGCAACGACCTCTCCTCATAACTCCTCCCACTGTCCTTCGAGGAACCGGGTCGCTAGTGATCTCACCCACTCAGTATCTGAGCGTCCCCGATGCTGTGGGCGCGTCCTGAGGATGAGGCTTGGCATCGCCTTGTAGAGCAGGGATCTTGGAGCATCCATGGGGTGGAATGTGCACCTCACCAAGGGGACTTCCACCGCTGCACGTACTGAGTCCAACGTGCCTGCTGGGACTCGCGAGTAGATGAAAGGAGTGAGTACCTCTGCCTCATACAGTCGGCCCCACTCTAGCCACTCTGCCCACCGCCACAACCGCTCCCAACGCTGGCCATCGCTCTGCTCCCCACCCGTGTCAGCCCCAGGCCGTTGCTGCTGCTTGCCTCTGCCTGTGGTGCCCTGGCGGCTATCTCCCCTACCTCTCTGGGCACCCTCTGGTGCTACAGCTGACGGTCTCGATCCTCCCTTTCCCACCGTTGTGCCCTCCCGAGCGCCTCCTCCAGGCCCTCGTATCGCACCTGTCGCCACTCCTCTCACCCGAGGCTGGTCTCTGGTGGTCTCTCTCTCCAGCTGTCTTGCCACTGCTGCACCTTTAACCCCAATTCCCGGTCCAACAACCTCTCGCTGTCGTCGCTGTTTCATGTCCCTCTCTGTCATCAGACCCTCCCGCGACTCTCGGTCTCGCCTGTGGCCCTCCGGTCCCACTGCTCCCCTCTCTCCCCTCCTCTCTGGTGGTGTTAGGGGGAACAGCTCTCGGAGAAACCGTCCTGCCTCTGTGTCTGCTTCATCTCTCGCGCTCCCCTGAACCCCGGGCCCATGGTCGTGGTCGCGCCCCTGTCGCGGTCTCCTCGGGGACTCACCGTCTCACCGTGGATGTCCTCGTCCACCCGATCCGTCACCTGGCTGCTCCCTTCGTAGCCGGTCTCCTGGGGAGGAGGACTCTCCCTCCTGGCTTTGCTCCCTCTTGCGATGGGCTCGCTCCCGCTTGGCGCGCTGTCCTCGTACTCGCCGTACCCGACGCGCCTCTCGCTGTGTTGCCCGTCGCTCCTGAATCCTCCACCGCTCGGCCTGCCAACCCTCCACCCCAAGGATCTGCTCCGGGTCCGCCAGGCCAGCTCCTAGTGCCTTTCGCCCTACCATCCACTCCCGTCGCTTGCTGGCGTCCTCGTCCTGATCCCCCCTCCTGGTGCCCCCCTCCATATGGTGAGTTCCCTCGCACCCTTCTGCTGTCTCCTCCTGGAGCCGTCGCTGAACGCCATGGAGCGCCGACCTCAAGCAGTAGTCCCGATGGCGGTAGCCCCAGTCTCCACTCATCGACCGCTTGCTTTTTCTTGTGAACCCGCATCCCATCCAAGGGCACTTCCATGGCGGGCCCCATCGTGAAAGGATTCCTCCGCTCTCTGTCCCCTGTGTTCGCGCAATGTCGTCCCCACTCCTGCCTGTAGCGCTCGTTGCCTGTGCTGGCCTCATTCCCTCCTCCGTGTGTGGTTGTCGATCCACCCCTCGGGTGTGTCTCGCAGCTGCTCCGCTGGTTATCTCTTTAGGTGAGGGCTGTGATCCCTCCTCTCGCTCCGGTGCCTCTCCCCCTCCCTCCGCTGCGGCACCCATCTCTGATGTGCCCGGTGGCACTCGGTCTGTCTCGTGATCACCTGCCTCGTTCCGTCTCCCAGCAGCCATCGCTCCCTCCCCTGAACCCAGAGCTTCCTTGCCTTCCTCGGCCCTCCTATGCCCACGCCGTCTCCTCGCCCCCATCTTCATGCGCACTTTTCGCGTCCCTGCCGGCCTGTCCTGCACCATGATCAGCCCTCCGGCCCCCTCTGTCGTCCATGGTACTATGGCCAATGTTGGTCCTGTGTCTCCCCTTGGTGGGTGGCCCCTCGCACCCTCTTCTCCTTGCCTCTCCTCTCGGGTCCCTTCCTCTTCCTCTCCTCTTTCTTCCTCTTCCTCTCCTTTCTCCTCCTCCTCCTCTTCACCCCCTGTCTCTCCTTCCTCCTCCCTCCGTCTCCTCCCGTCCTCCCCCTCCTCCTCGTCACCTCCTGCTCCTGATCCGCTTGCTCCGGCTGCCCTCCCTCCGCTCCCTCCGCTCCCCCCACTCCCTTGGGTGCTATGGTCCCTAGCACTAGGGACCTTCCCGCTTGTCTCCCCCCCTGCATCCTCCTCCTCTCCTCCTCTCCCCTNCCTCTCGGGTCCCTTCCTCTTCCTCTCCTTTTTCTTCCTCTTCCTCTCCTTTCTCCTCCTCCTCCTCTTCACCCCCTGTCTCTCCTTCCTCCTCCCTCCGTCTCCTCCCGTCCTCCCCCTCCTCCTCGTCACCTCCTGCTCCTGATCCGCTTGCTCCGGCTGCCCTCCCTCCGCTCCCTCCGCTCCCCCCACTCCCTTGGGTGCTATGGTCCCTAGCACTAGGGACCTTCCTGCTTGTCTCCCCCCCTGCATCCTCCTCCTCTCCTCCTCTCCCCTCGGTCGATTGCGGTGCATCTCCCCCGTATCCTATCTCTATGGTCCTTGTCGTCATTTCCGTGCGTGTCTCCCCAGTCCCAATCACCCAGTCCTCTCCGTCTGCTCCCTCGGCCATCTCCACGTCATCTTGTTGTGCTAGGCCCCGTTCCTCTAATTCCGCTACTCTGTTCTCCAAACCTTGACTCACGTGGTTAGTTTTCTGAGACAGTGCCCACTGCACTGTCAGCGCCACCGCGAGCTCCCCGAGTCCTCTCTGCTACTGGTCGAGCACACCCAGTGCCGCATCGTGCAAAGACTCACATCCCCTTACGACCTCCCGTCATGCTCGCTCGTCCTCAAGTCGGTCTTGCTCCCTCCCCCTTGCCTGGGCTGTGACTACCACCTGCACCTCGCGCGTAGCCTCGTGTAACTCTTGCACGCGCGATTCCGACACTGCCTGCGCCACCTAGACCCGTTGTAGTTCCTGTCGGAGGGCATCCGTCTGACCCTGGAGGCTGGTGAAGTGGCAGC
This sequence comes from Penium margaritaceum, assembly GCA_023375785.1. Lineage (NCBI taxonomy): Eukaryota > Viridiplantae > Streptophyta > Zygnematophyceae > Desmidiales > Peniaceae > Penium > Penium margaritaceum. Next base: position 77,985 of record SZWC01001326.1, read on the forward strand.
CCATGACCTCGTCATAGCGGAGGAACAGCCCTCGGATCCTGTCTCTGGTGTCCTCTTGCATCGCCCCGCATGCCAAGACCACCTCCTCCCAAAGTTTTCGCGCCATCCCTACCCACCCTCGTTGGTCGCGGCGGTCTTCCTATTGGGGTGGATTTTTCGGGGCCCTTTCCTTCTACTCCGCTTCGGCTTGTGTCAGCTCCCGTTGTCTTCTTCCGGTCCGCATCTTTCTCCTCCGGGCCCCTCCCCAAGGGCTCAACCTCCACCCTCACCCCCTCAACCTTTGTGTCTTCCTGTCCGCTCGCCTCCTCGCCGTTCCCCTTTCCCTTTCCGCTCCTGGCAGGCAGTCGTCCCTCCCCAGCCCCGTCCTCTATACCGTGGTCCTGTCGTTCCTTAGTCTCACCCGGTGTTCCGCTGGCCTGTATCCCTACTGTCTCTCCCATTTTCTCCTTCCTACTTGTTGCATCCTCCTCCCCTCTGTCCTCCTTGCCATGTCTCCCAGGTATGACATTTTCTCGGTCCGCCTCCATACTCGTCGTGCGGCTACCTTCCCCCTCTCCCCTCTCCTGCTGTAGCTCTTGATTTGCCTCTGCAAAGTTCAGTGCCGCCTGCTGTCGCGCCTCGCTGACCGCCCGTCGTCGTGCCCTCTCCTGCTGTGCTGCTCGGATCTCTGCTTTCTTCTTTTGCCAGCTCTGTGGCCCTTTCCCCGTCGTCTTGTACTTGCTGCGAGCTGGCCGCAGTGGTGGTTTCGGGTTTTCCACCCCCTTGAACTCGACCGCCGGGGCCTCCGCCTGCGGGGTTGTAGGTGGTTGGAGGGGGGGGTTTATTGTTGGAGGTGATGGCGATGAGGGCAGGAGCCTGGGGGTTCCTTGGAATAGGATGATGTGCTCTATTATTTTTTCTGACTTTTTGGTGTAAAAATCGGCGCCGTTGGAGTTGCTTTTGCTGATTGAAGGGGTTCTACTGTTGTCGGGTACCCTGGGTATTCAAGAAATACCCCCTTTGGGTATTTTGCGAACCCCCCCCCCCAAGTGGGTACCTCGAAAACATTGAGGACCCCCACCGGGTGGGAGCTCCTCTCGCTGGGGAAGCGAGGGGAACCCCCCCCCTTTTGTCTCGCCGATGGCCAGGATCGACGGCCCAAGGGAGTCGTCTCCTGGGCCGTCGATCGGCCAGGTGGCCCCCCCCCCTGCCGCTCCCCTCCTCCTCCGTCGTCCGCCGTCTGGTGGCCGGCGCTTAAGCCTCGCTCCCGCCGGCCGCCTTCCGCTTGCTCCCCCCGCTGACCACCTCCTCCCCTCCCCCCGCATCGAGGGATTGGGGCGAGGAGCAGAGGGAGAGGGGGTGGCGGCAGCTCCCCCCCCGCTGCTGCCTGCTGCCTGGCATCCCCCGGCCGGCCCGCGTGGGGCGGCAGCCCGTCGTGGGTGTCGCCCAAGTGTCAGTATGAGATCCGCATGGTGCGGTCCCGAAGTTTGTCCGATCGCCTCTAACGATTCACGTCTACTGTTTTGGGCGAATCTGAGACTGAGCGTGAGCTTTCTGGTCGCCTCACGCTATGTGAGCAGGAATTTAGAGACAGTCGATTTGCGAAGGGAATAACGTCGTTTTGGTTAGTTTATGAACATAGACATGATCACAACATTTATAGGGCTAGTCATGAGCTTTCCAACGCACCAAACCGCGCGCGATTCGGCCAAGCGTAGCTCAAGTTATGCTTGCCGAAGCGCAGGTCTCACCCACCACAGAAGCCTGACGCCGCCACTCGCCGTGGCGCCTTCATTCACGTGCGAAGCGCCTTTCCCAAGGCGCATGTCCCATTGCACATGGTGTATGGGTCTCCTGCACTGTTTCCACGCACTCTACCCACTTTCGGGTCGTGTTTGGTGATGGGGTGTGACGAGGTTCGAAACCTGTCCGCGGACCTGCAGTCAGAATTTTGACTAAGTCCCCGAGTAACAAAACACCATCTGGAGAAAATGCTCCGATAGGCCTGCCGAGGCGTCCGGTGGATGATCCGCCGGATCAGGTGGATCATCCACCGGACGCCTCGGCAGGCCTATCGGAGCATTTTCTCCAGATGGTGTTTTTGTTACTCGGTCCGGTCGATTATCGACCGGATTTCGAGTCGCAGCCGGCTCCCAGAGCCGATGCGCATACCCCAACTTTGGAAAGCAATATCTCCCTCGATACTTGTCCGATTCCGGCGAAACAACTTCCACCGGATTCAGAGACTCGTCAACTTTCAGGGGGAATCCTCCATTTTAGTATCCGAGCAAATTTCGAGTCGCCAGATCCGCCGGAGCGGAGTTTCCATTTTCTGGCGGCTCGTCAGCGCCTCCCGGCGCCGCACTTGAGCATGCGGAGGGGCAATTTTTCAACACCAAGCCCCCCTTGAGGGGTTCGCCGCCCCCCCTTTCTCCTTCTTTCTCCCCACTCCCGCCATGTGGCAGGGCGGGAGTGGGCCCGTTGGAAAGCCCTCGGCCAGGGCTATCCAACAGGCGCACTCTTGCCTCGAATGGTACACCATAGAGGCAGAGCGGGCCCGCCATGGCCCGACGGAAGTGCTGACGTCAGCAATCCGCCGGGCTTTTTTGGTGCTCGCTCCCTCTGTGTGCCATGTGGCGCAGCCGGAGTGGTCTCGGTGTGGAGCCCTCTCCAAGGGCTACCCGCCGGTACCCTCCGCGCTTCGAATGATGGCCTGTGCTGCCCGTGCTGTGTGGGTGACGTGGACAGCCTGGTGACGGGGCGTGTGCAGCCACTGAGGCACGCCACGTGGCGGAAACCGGTTCGCCGGATCCGCGGAGGCCTGCTGATGTGGCAGGCCTAATCTGACGTGGCCCCGGAACCTGGGCTGTCCTGGACCACCCCCTTTGGGAGCCCGTTTGAGAGCCCCCTGCGATGCCGCCTCCCGCGGCTCTGTTGTCCATAGATAGATAGATAGATAGATAGATAGATAGATAGATAATAGATAGATAGATAGATAGATAGATAGATAGATAGATAGATAGATAGATAGATAGATAGATAGATAGATAGATAGATCGATAGATAGATAGATAGATGGATGGATGGATGGATAGATGGATTGATGGATGGATGGATGGACGGATAGATAGATAGATAGATAGATAGATAGATAGATAGATAGATAGATAGATAGATAGATAGATAGATAGATAGATAGATAGATAGATAGATAGATAGATAGATAGGTAGATAGATAGATAGATTGATTGATAGATGGATAGATCAATCTCGTTCAAGGAACTTGGAGTTTACATGTGGCATGCAGGTTTTGGATCTCCACCACAATAGAATCAGACAAGAGCACCAAAGCCACGAGTAAAATGAGCACACAATGTTCTGTGTGGACCATAGCCGTGAACTGGCACTCGTGATACTGACAAACCAATCCTATCCATCTACCTCAGCTCCAGAAAGTAGAGGTTTGCCACAGATGGCCCCTCATCCCTCCTATACAACACTCTCCACGCCCTGGTGATGTCCTGGTCAAGAGAAGAGACCGTCGCCCGCTCCACGGCCCGCTGTCGCAACTGCTGTACCTGTGCACGCTCAAGGGCAACTGCCATGTGCTGGTTGAGGAGGGCGCATAGTGGAACCGACACCCCTGCAGTACCTCCTTTTCGGGCCAACATTCGCTCGGTCACTTGTGACAATGTTTGCAATTCTTTGCCGAGGCCTCCTGAGAAGGCCCCCAAGGTCTCCATCGCGGGAAAGACAAACTCCATGTGGTTGCGCTTTGCCTCCCGTCGCCATCGTCCATACTTCCTCTCCTTCGTCCTCACGGCATCCTCCAATGCTACTCCCGGCCGATCCGTCGACCTCCTCCCCAGACCCGGCAGCTGCGGGTCGACAGTGACGACATCCATCGCAAGTGTGTGACCTGTGGCTGGGTCAAAACATGTGATATCCGGACGCCCCTCTGGTAGCAAGCCTACGTGCTGGACAGTCACTCCACCCATCTTGCTCTGGCGTAGCACTACGACAAACTCTCTCATCACTGCATCGTGGACCACCTTTGTACCCCCTTCCTGGACATATCGGGGGGCATGGTACGTTGCGCATGGGTATAGAGGGCTCCGCTCTGTGCATGTGCACTCTAGCATACGGCGCAAGTGTGCAATGGGGAGTCCAAGGCAAAACCTACACGCCACTCTCTAGTCCTCTGATGCCATGAACAGCCAGTCGGTGACGGACCTCCGATGTGCCAATAGCCAATCCCCACTATGCTACCCCTGTACCGCCGCAAATCGCTGTAGTTGTAGAAGTGCCTCCTCTCCTCCAAACTCCGCTGCCACCATGGCTCAAAGCTCCCCAAGCTGCCACTCATAGAATGAGTCAGAAAATTCCTCGAAGAGGCTCTTGGGGCTTCCCTGCTAACACTCCGCCAGCTATGGAACCTTTGTCTTTACTGCATCTGGGAATCCTTGCAACACCCTCTCTCGTAGCTCTGCAAACGTCCCCCTCATCTATGGTCTCTTTCCTCCTCCCTCGCCCTCTCCGCTTTTCTCGGGGCACAGTGGATGAAGGAGGCGTCTCATTGCGTGCCAGGACTGCAGGCGGCTACATACAAATGAGAGGGGGGGCGAGGTCCTCCACCCCCATTAAACCAAGCCCACCCAGTCGGATCGGGAGTCGTGCTTGCTGCTCAGCGTGGGCCACTGCCCGCCGCTCTCTGATCCCCTACACCTCGTCCAGTCCCACCAGCCGATGGATGCAATCCCCCACCTTCTCGTCAAACCGCTGTAGCCGGCTGGTCCACCACTCTGATGGGGGCGTCAGCCGCGTGAGATGCTGAAGCCTGCGAGTGGTGTACTTCCTCAAGATGCTGAACGCAGCCTGGGTATCGGGCATGTCTACAAGCGTCTCCAATATCTCCACCACCTCATGTACTACTAAGTCCAGACGCACTCGGCAGATTTCCTCTGTCCCGATTGGATTCCCTAGAATCACCATCCCATATGTCGCTCGTGGGACTCCCGCAATGCTCCCCGGCGCCTGGCCCACCCCCGCAGGTAAGTACAGCTGGCATTTGCGAGGCTGGATCTCCATCCCTACCGCAACCAATCCCACTTGCAGCACTGTGAATGCCGCCTCCAGCTCCTGCAAAGGGCCTAGCAGGTATGTGTTGTCCAAGTACGCAAGCACTCGACCCGTCTCCCCCATCACTACATGTGCTGCCTCAAGTGCGTCCTGCTGCGCCAAAGTAGAGAGGGAGGGGCTGATCGGATCTCCCTGTCACACCCCCTTCTCCGACTGGAGCACGCATAGATGGGACCATCCCTGATAGTATAGGTCCAAGGATTGATTGTAATAGAGGGCGAGTGTTAGGATCACTCGCTCGAACACCCTCGCCTGCACCGCCTCAAACATGGCTGCTCGATCGACCGAGTTGTGAGCGTTCTTCACGTCGATGCTCAACAGCCCCCATTCCGCTTGCTAGTCCAGCTCCTCCGTGATGGTGTGGACCATCATGGATAGATAGGTAGATGGATAGATAAATAGATGGATAGATAGATGGATAGATAGATCGATAGATAGATAGATAGATAGATGGATAGATAGATAGATAGATAGATAGATAGATAGATAGATAGATAGATAGATAGATAGATAGATAGATAGATAGATAGATGGAAAGATAGATAGATAGATAGATAGATAGATAGATAGATAGATAGATAGATAGATCGATCGATCGATCGATCGATCGATAGATAGATAGATAGATAGATAGATAGATAGATAGATAGATAGATAAATAGATAGATAGATAGATAGATAGATAGATAGATAGAT